>JAVJIF010009816.1:0-77442 GCA_038442645.1 Agave tequilana
GAAAAGAAAAATGATGATCATCGAGAGAAATCCATGATCTGCAGTGTTCATCTTCATGCACACAACTCAATTAGTTTCAAAACGATAAATCACAAGTGACAGGATCTGTAAATTAATTATACACTAATTGCTGGCTGAATAACTTAGGAACCCAGCTAAGAATGTAGCTGTTCCCTTATCTCATGCCCGAAAATATATAATTAACGTAAAGATCATATACATTATTATCCCAATTCCCAATCCTTGGTGTCTGTGATTCCTCCATTCTTCAATACAATAAAATACAATAAAGGAACACCACCACCCATAATAATCTGAAGCAAAAACAAAACCACAGCACATGATCACCAAATTTGGCATACAATTTTGTAGTGGCCTCCGCAGAATCTTGCTCCCCAGGCTGCAGGCATCATTTCAGACCCCACTCGTTAAAGCAGCAACAAAATAATTTTAATTAATTACCATAATAATAAATAATTTCAAGTTTTTTTTTTCCCCGTGAAAAGAAGAGATAAAGAATTTGGAATCAATCTGACGGCAATTGTGTTTTCAGCAGATGCCGCCTGCATTGAAGAAGGGGCACAGCCTGCGAATTCAATTCAAATCCTGCATATCTCCCAAGGACACTAGACGACAAAAAAATTTGCAGAAAAGTCCAGAGAAAGGCAGTAAATGCTTAGCAAGACTTGAGGAGGCGCATTTTTGCAAAACAGATATCAGATGGGGACGCAATGGTCACATGCAAAAAAACAACTCAAACTACAGTAGGAAGCTACAAGACAAACTTGCAATCAAAACTCTCTGCATGGTACAAAACTGGTCCTTATCTCAAAAATAAATAGTACCAAACTGGTTCCATCTTTTTACCGTTTCTTTTCTCTCACCAGCACCAAAAAAAAAAAAAAAAAAAGTTAGCACCACCCCCTCAGTATTGACAAAATCTGATAACGAGATAAAAAGATGACAAAATTCGAATTTAACAAAACAAACAGTAAATCAACAATAATATCCACATGTGCCCCTCGCTGCTAGAGTGCTAATTCTTCCCTTTGCTGCTGCCGCTGCCGTTACCGTTTTTCGAGCTCGAACCGGACCCCGAACCAGAAAACAGCTGGCCGAACCCGAAACTTTTGGATCCGCCACGGAGCGAGCAGACCGGCACGTTGAGCACCGGCGCGACCCGCACGTTGGCAGAGTACGAGCGCTCCATGCCGCGGTGCTTGATGCGGGGCCCACCGTTGAAAGTGCTGGGGCTGCTCGAGCTCCGTCCAAGCCCTTGGAACACGACTTTCCCTGAGGCGTTCATCCTCGGGCTGTCGACGGAGGCGCACCGCTGCGGAGAGCCACCGTCTCCGCTGGTCGACTCACCGGGCTCCGGCCGGCCCGAACAGACACGCGCCCGTTGGCGTTATGGGATCTGGCCCTCGCGGACGAAACTCGAATCTTGGGCGGGTTCCGGTTCAGCAAAATCGGGTCTGGTTCGGTTTGTTTTTGGAATCGAGGGAGAGGCGGGGGAGATCGCCAGCCTCGTGGCCCCCGGACGATGACGTGGAGGAGAGAGAGAGGCGGAAGGAGATCGACAGCGGTTCGGGTTCGAAGTCTCTCAGCAGCGGCAGGCTCAGATTCGGATCCGACGACAACGAGGATCGCAGGTTGCGGTTGAGGAAATGCTTGAGGGATTTCGGGTTCGCGTTGTTCTTGGAATCGGCTCCGTTTTGTGGCCGGTGGTCTGCTGCTGCCGCTTTAGGCGGAGAAGCTCCCTCCACCGGCTGGAGCAGGTCGGGGCCTTCGGGGACACCGCGAAAGAGTCCGGCCCGGATCCGATAAGCTCCTCCCTCCTCACCGCCGGTTTCAGTGGCGTCCCCAGCGGCAGGAGGGTCTCGTCGGAGGCCGCCGCCGTTGGATCCGCCGGCTTCAGCGGGGCGAGGTGGAGGGGTACGAGCTTTCCATCGGAGAAGAGCTCGTCGGCGGGTAGCATCGCGACGGGATCGTTGAGGTGGAACTCGAAGTCGATGAAGTCCTTGGAGGAGGAGCCCAGATCCGGATCCTCATTGGTGTCGTCGGCGGGATCCGACCGTCACCGGCAGGGAAGTCGCGGCTGAGGGAGATGCGGGGGCTGAAGCAGCTGTAGGAAGGGGGGAGGCTGAAGTTGTTGACGCAGGCGGAGGCCATCGCGTTTAGATCATGAACAGGGTGAGAGACGGTGGATTCGCCGATGTCAGACTCAAAAACAAGAGGTCGAATTTGGGGCGTTTTTTTTTAGGGTTTGGGGAGCGGCCGGGGTGTGAGGTGTCTCATGGTACCGGTTTGGTTCTATATATGCGAGGGAGGCGTCTTGTTGTGGGGATAAGGGGAGAGGGGATGACACGTGGATGAATACGTGGATGCGGATCCAAAATTTGCTTGTGACCTGTGGCTTCACAATGTACTAACATAACTGTCTGGAACCGTAGAATGTATTGTCATGCGCCAGCTACTGTGGATCTATATACCGTGTGCAGAGAGCCTCTAGAAATATATGAGAAAAAAATCTTAGGGACAGTTTGGATTCAAGGAAGTGGGCGTATGTGAGAAAGTCAGAAGTATATCTATTTTTTTTATAGAAAATGAGAATTTGTTTGCATTTGTTCTAGTGTTTGGTTGGTAGTTGGAAAGTAAAAATAAAAAAATATATTATAATTTTGGTGTTTAGTTAGTACTTTGAAAGTGAAGTGAAAAAGTTCACCACAAAGTTAAATCGTAAAATAATATTAAAATAAAAATTAATTATGAAAAATTGAACTATAATTAGAATGGAAGTAATATTTGCATGATCACAAATTAACTGTTTTGAACTACAACTTATTACAAATGAGATTTACATGATCACAAAATTAATTGTAGCGCTCTTGATGTGAGAAAATAATTGTGTAAAAAGAAAAAGAAAATGGATTTTTTTCATTTTTTTTCCGTGTTTGTGTTTGGATGGACAACGGAAGTGAAAAAATGACACTTCCCCACTTTCTCACCGCTCACTTCCTTGAATCCAAACAACGGTTTGTAATTTTGGAGGCGACACCGCTCTTTCAGGTCTGCTTACCTTGCCAAAGAGATGGATGGACAAATCCTACAAGATCCACTCCTAGCTCTAATATGTATAATATATTCATTCGGTATTCATAGGCAAATTGAAAACTCGTTAAAATCAAAATTCATTTGAGATTTCGAATTGTATAATTGATTGGATCTGGGTTTCAGTTTCAGCTTATTAAATCTAGTATTTTATTCTAAAAATGTTAATTACCACTACAATCAAATGCAAATAAGCAAGATTAGTTAAAACGTTGGATTATCAGTTGGGTCCTTAAATACCGTATGTAAATCGAATAAGAATTGAATCAAATCTACTTGTAGAATTTATCCCTTCTTCTCACCACTTAGTTGGGGGGGGGGGGGGGGGGGGGGCACCAAACCCTTAATGTAACGGTCTCAAGATTTAATTTCAAGATTATTCTAATAACTTCCAACTTAATCATAGTCTTCTCAAATTCTTAAGAGTTTGGCAGCATCTTTCTAAAAAAATTGGTCTGTCTTGCTGTATATATGATATTTTCAGCTCACCACGACCTACTTATAATATAACATAAATATCAATCACCAGACTAATTCAGTTCCCATTACTTCACACAATACAATCTACTATATCATTCATAGTGCATGAAAATATTTATAACATAAACCTTAAGACTCCAAGTTCTGTCCATCCTCGACACTTAAAGTACATAATAAGTTCTTACCCAAAATACTATACATCATCATTTACACAAAATACTTAAGTTCCCAACTTTAAGCATCAGATAAGAGTTTACATATATCAAGTATAAACATATAACAAGTAGAATACCTATAGTAAGAAAAACACAAGGGAAAAGATGATAAACACAAGTGAAGTGCAAAAGAGTCATTCATCCCATCTCTTAAGTCGCCATAGCCTAGGCCGATCCTTACCCTTTGTGACACCTAGAAATTTTAAAAGTTTATTTAATGTTATTTTCATATATGGATGCGTGGATGTACATATAGATATATATGTAAATGGATTTTAAGAGTTTGATGTATAGAAGTGTGTGTGTACATACATACATATATACATACATACATATGGGCTGTTAAAAGTTATAATGTAATGATGTGTATATAAGTGTATATACATGTTACTTAGAGACTTGGTGCAGTGATGCACAGACTAGTCGACTAATTACCAGGGTAGTCGACTGGTGAAAAAACTAGCAGATGTATAATCTGAGTTTGATCCCAGTCTAGCCGATTAGTAGCTCAGATAGTCGACTAATAAGAGTTGGGATACTAGACTAATCCTCAACAGAGAGTTAGGATGCTAGACTAGTCGACTATACTAGTCAAGTAGTGAAAAGAACTTTAAAAATTCAAAAAAAATCATAAAAATTCTTAAAAATTACCTATTCAAGTTGTGATAAAAATAGCTAAAAATATTACAAGGGGTGAAAGAAAATATATATTTTTATTAATGATTCAAAAAAATGGATAATTGATACAAATACAATTGAAGTATAAATCATTTTTTTCATATTTATCATTAATACATAAAAAAAAGTACAAATCTTCATTCTTCATACATTTTATCAATCATAAATAAAAAAAAATTCAAATCTTATTCATCTTCTGGGGAGTCTTCTGGAGATTCTTCGATGAGATCGTCAATTGTTTTATTTGACTTCTCTTTTCTGCATCCAGCCAATCTTTTCGCATTTTGTCATCTCGATCGCATCTGATGTCAGACGGATCCTTGTATCAGTCAATACTCAGCTACCTGTACTAAAAGCAGACTCCAAAATAATTGTAGATGCCGAAGGAGTTAGTAAATCACGTGCCATGATGGAAAGCACAGGACTCCGAAGCAACTGTAGGTGTCTAGTGGCATATTTAGGGCGTCCCAAGTATCATTACTAATACTAAAATTATTATGATTTTTAAAACCAGAAGGTTGGCTAGATCCAACTTGATAGAATTGGCATCCATTTTTTATAGGAATATAAATACCGATTGTAGAGCTTGAAGAGCTTGTAGAGAAAGATTTGTGGAGCTTGTCGAGAGAGCTTGTAGAGCTTGAAGGCTTGAGAGCTTGAAGAGCTTGTAGAGAGACCTGAATTTTGAGGAGCTTGTAGAGAGAATAGAAAACTTATATAGCTTAAGGAAGATGCAGAGGAGCAGTTTTTGTTGTGTGAAATGAAGTGGCAAAGTCCAAGTATTTATAGAGGAAGATAGTATATTTTGCAATTTTTATTTTGCAAAAAACACAAAAAAAAAAAAAAAACCAACATATATCTGTTAGGGGGTTTTTTGCACAAAAAAATTGCAAATTTCCCAACGGCTATAAGAGCCATTGGGGTGTAGGCGGCGGGGTGTTTGCAAATTTTTTTTTTGCAAAAAGCCCCCGTAACGGCTCTTAGAGTCGTTGGGCTCTTGTCTGGGCTGTGCCGGCCCGGTTTCGGCCCGGTCTGGCCCGCCAAGCCCAACGGCTCTAAGAGACGTTGGGGTATTGGGCCTGGCACGGCCCACCGGGCCTTGGTCCGCTAATTGGCGGACCCTGGGCCGGCCCGCCGGAAACCAGACCCGGGCCGGGTTTGGCCCCGGTCCTCACTGGGTCGGGTCGTGCCCGGGCTAGCCCGGTCGTGCCTGTGTGGGTTGCTGGCCTGGTTCGGCCCAATTGACGCCCCTACCCACCAGCAAGTTCTGAGGAGAAGCTCGACAGAAGAGCAACACATCATCACCCTATAAAAAATGTGTAGGAGCACGCGTGCCAACTTGAGAGGAAATCGATAGAAGAGAGCACGAATCCACCAAGTAGGGGAGATACTTCTTCAGAAAGTCCTTATTTAAGAAGAAAAGAAGGAAGAGAGATGATCACCCTATCTCACACCTCTGAAACACCTGAAATACCTCTTAGGAGAATCATCGATCAGCCCCGAAATCCTAACAGAATAAAAATAGTACCAACCCAACCAATGAAACTCTCAGAAAACCCAAAGCTCCTGAGAACCTCAAATAGAAAAAGCCAATTGATAGTGTCGAATGCCTTTTGAATATCAATATTCAAGGCTAAGTAACCCCCACAACTGTCAATGCTCAGAACATTGAAGCACTCAGAAGTTATAGCAATGTAGTCACCAATTTGTCTACTCTGAATAAAATCAAACTGGTTGAGCGAGATGATTCAGGAATAAACAACAGCTAGTCGATGAGCAATAGTCTTGGTAATAATCTTAAACAAGAAATTACCTAGAGCAATCAGCTGAAACTGATCCACCTTGAGCGCAATCGGCATCTTCAGGACAAGAACTATGCAGTTGGAATTTAGCCCTGGAAAAAACACGACCTTTGCTAAAGAACTCCTACACCACTAAAACAACATTTTGGCCAATAATATCCCAACAATGCCTATAAAATCTGTCTGCGAAACCATCAAGACTCAGGGCGCTAAGAGGATCTATATCAAAAATTGTCTCTCTCTCACCTCATCATAAGAAGGAATACGTGGGATGGAAGCATTCTTATTTGAAGAGATCAAGTTAGAAACATACCCCCAAACAATTGAAAGGTCCAAACTACAATCACCCGGATCCGAGAAAAGATGCGGATAATAGGAAACAATATGCTCACTAATTCTATCAGAATCGTAGATAATATCATCACTAATTTGCATGGAGGAAAGAGACTTCTCCGCACGCGTTTAAGCATTTAAGCAGAGGGTGAAAGAAGTTGGTATTCAGATCCCCCCTCTACAAGCCACCTGACTCTTCTCTTATCTCTTAGAAAAACCTCCCGTTGTTCAAGAACTAGTAGTGTAAAAAGATGGTGCGCAAAATCAGTAGGGTGAATTTTTTTCTTTTCTTTTTCTTTTTCTTTTCTTCTTTTTGAAAAACAAATACACACACGTATTAGTAGATCGTATTAGATTCTGAGGTACTTGACATGTTATCTCTATGCAGCAATTTATAGATTTAATTAGTGCTTGGTATACTATAGTGTCACTAACATTTTTAAAATAGAAATTTGAGCTAAAATACTTTTTTTTTCTTTAGCAACTGATTTCCATCCAACCAAAAACATCTTATCCAAGTGTATGGATGCTAAAATATCTGGGTCATTAATGAAACTGACAAAACTTCATCCGTATATTGTTCTTTGCATGTTTTCCTTCATTTTTGTTGAAAGTGATTGATTTTGAGGAAAGAATGGTTGACAATTTAGGAGAACACTTTGTGTCCGCGTATGGAGTGTGTCCCTTCACAAGTTTATTATTTCTTTATTTATTTTCTATTCTTTCTTTCTTTCAAAACTTTCTTTTATTTTTCTTTCAAGTTCATAACCTGAACTGGTTGCCAATTGAGCCTAGATTAAGCGACAAAATAATTTATGCTCTTGTGAAAGATTGTGGATTCATATCTCTTCATCAGCAACAAGCGAGGAGAATATTGAACTAAATTTAAAGGGCAAGAGATATATTACTCAACGATTCGACTTTCCAGCATACAATGAGTATTGTCTAGGCTAACGATTTATGGAAGCTTATTTATTGCGTACGAATAACATCGTATAGAAGCCACTGCTAGTTCGTGAAATTTTAATATTGTTCCCCATTACCATGGGGATTCATTTCTCCATTACAGAGGCTATGACATAAAACTGTGAGTATCTCAAAATAACAAAAAATTAAATAAAAAAAGGAGAAAAGAAGTGGACTTAACCAGCTCATTATGAGTGAAATCCTGTCAGGCCTTTCCCAATGACATTGCAATCTGGCGATGTTGAAGCAAACTCAACCTGGCCGAACAAAAACATGATCTGATCCAACTCAGCAAGCAAATTTATTGTCACAAGATTAAATGATGAAAATAAATGGCTCAACAACTACCCGCAGATGGCCCAAGCCCAACCTACGCCTTCCTTCAAAACTCTACCTGAAAAGACTTCTCCACAGTCGCATGGCCATGGCCCATGGGGAGAGTTAAGATAAGCATCTGCTGCCTTTGACATTGTACAAGTCACTGGAAGAACAGAAGCATCTCTCTTATACAAATAATCTTATCATGTGCATAAAAATATTGTACTTGGTCTCCATGAGTAATTGAGAAGCAAACTATACATACTATTTTACTTTTTCTTGTACTTTGTCTGGCAATTTTGCAGGACAGTGGACTTCGCAAGTACAAAAAGGATGACCATATGGCCTGTTTGTTTCGTGGGAAGAGAAAGAAGAGAGAAGAATACTGGATGAAGAGAAGAAGAGGGGTCAGTAACGGTTTGCTTATTTTTCCTAATTTGCAAAAGAAAAACGAGCGCAAGATAAAGAAAAAGAAGAGAGAGAAAGAGAGAAGGGAATTAAAAAGTCAGATATTTAAAATTAAAAAATCAGGCATTTAACTCTATCGCTGAGCTCGTCGTCTCGTTGCGCTCAAAATTGCGCGGAAGAAAAAGAGAGAGAGAGAGAGAGAGGTGAAAAGGGTTGTCCAAGTCAGCACAAACTTGAATCTCTTCTGAGCTCGTCACTTGCGCTTCTAAGCGAACCAAATATCGAAAGGCGTCTCTTCTTCCTCTTCCTCTCTTTTCAGTGAAAACAACCGGCCCATAATCAAAATACTGGAGTGAGATCATGATTAGTACACAATATTGCATATTTTACATCATAATCCCCATGCATATTACAAATAAATATGTGATTTTTACTCCTCTTCTCTACATATTTGCAGGTACACACTTAAAGGAGAGTTAGCCAAATAATTACCTTAATTAGCAATAATTAAGGTGATTAATTAAAGATTAAAGATAAAGCCAAATCTCAAACCAGATCCAGAGAGATCCGCGCAACAAACAAAGATTCCAGATATACCACGTGGCTAACAAACTCTCAACGAATCCTCACCAGAAAATCTGGGCTCAACGGCCCAGATCGCGCGGCGATCCCGCGGCAATCCGCGCAGATCTAGGGCCGTTGAGCCCGGATTTTGTGGCAACCACCTTGGCTCTCGAAGCTTCTCCTTTCTGCTATAAATAGTGCACCTTCACCTGCGAGCAAAGACTGATCAGAGAAGAGAGAGAGATTAGTTCAAAATTTTGTATTTTGTTAGTTTTTCTTTAGGATTTTTAGCTCTCTATGATCTTCTTCTCCCTAGATTTCATTGCAAGAGAGAGTTGTAAGAGAAGAGAGAGCTTGTATCATCAAGGAGTGACAACTTGGAGCTATACAAGGATTGATCCATTCTCTACTTCTCTACTTGAGCTTGATTCTAGTTTGATTTCTTTCCTTACTTGCTTTGTTTACTTTCTTGCAATTTAATTCATGTTTAGCTTTTCTTTTGTAATGGTGTGTAGCTAATTCTTTCTCCATGTACTAGCTAACCACTACCTTGCTAACTTCTAACTCATGGGTGATTGCTTTACTTCATCTTGCAAGTTGTATGGTCTTCTCTTCTCCGATGGGTTTCTTTTCATTTCTTGGCAAGATCTTGTTGTAATTCCATATGATTCATGTGTGCCTCACTTAGAGCCTAGTCTTTGAACTAGTGCCTTAATGGAACATGGAGATGGATCACCAATATGCTATTTGTTGTACAACTTCATTATGTCGATTTTTGAATGTTGTATGCCTACTCATTAGCATCCCTTGAGTGTAGCTCTTTTGATTCCATTATTGAAAGTCTAATTTGTAGGCCTATGACCATCTATGGAGGCTACAAGACAAGTCCAAGAATGATCCCCATCATCTAAGTGGGAAGTAATTAGATCAATACGTAAGACATATCTATGCCAATGAATCAACATGAGGCACGCATCACTATCACGGAGTTTAGTAAGTCTTTAGCAAGGTAGTTAAGGTTAGCTAGTCATGGTTTCTTTCATTCAAGTTTTCTAAAGTTTTCTTTCCTTTTAGTGTGAATACAACAACCTTGATCTTGATTTCTTTTCACTTACCACCATGAACATATCCATGCATTCTTTCATTCCTTTCTTTGTGTTTTATTCATTCTTTTAAGCAAGAGAAGAATTCTCGTTTCCTTTTCTCACTCATATCGTAACGCTTCTACGCTAGCTCTCCTTGTGGTTCGATTCGGTATAGCTATATGCTATAGCGAAAGATTGGACAAGGTATATCAATTACATATTTGAAGTGAACAAGAACCAAAGGTGAACTCTAAACATTGAACCATATCTTTTATACCTAGTTCTTGTGCAATAACTTCTTGTACCTTGTTTTTACCAATCAATTTTTGGCGCCGTTGCCGGGGAGAGCGACGGTATTTGCTTTAAAAGTGAGAAACTAAACGATACTTCTTCTCTGTTGCAGGTACAGTTGAAGATACAGAAAATCTTGCAGTGCAGAATCATATAAGTGGACCTGGGCCTCTGCTCTCGAAAGCAGAGCCCAGGATCCCTCCAAATTGCCGCGTAGCCGCGGCATTTTGCCGTGGGAACGCGGCAAAGAGGAGTTCACTTCTAACAATTTTTCTGCAGGGCTTGCTGCTTTGCAAATTACTTCTGCTGATATATCTGAAATCTTGTATTCTTCACCTGATATTTGCTAATCAACAGTAAAAGATTTGGTGTAAATTGATAAAATTGTTTAGACATCTTGCATTATAGGCACGTGTCTTTCAATTACTTTACATTTACTGTTGAAGAGCGCGTGGGACAAGGTACGTAAGCATAAGCATATAGACTAGGACTCACTCATTGTATGATTTAATTCCGCTTTGAGTGATTCTTGGTTGTTTACATCGTACACTTGCACGAATCAACTTTAAGGGCAAAACCCATAACAAAGATAAGGTGGGGATTTTATCACCCCTTCCTTAGCCCACAAACCATTTCCCCACGTACTCACTATCCTAAGCTTCTAATTAAAAAATTGCTAGACGTTGGCCCTAGGGACATCCGGACTCACTTAGGAGATTATCCTAAGGGAGAAAAGTGTTGGAAATTGACTTCTGTAAAATCAGTGTCTAGGAAAGGGGTTGAGGGCCGAAAGCCCGAAGGTTGCTGGTTACTTAATTAAGGAACGTCTTCGGACGGAAAACCTCCCACCAACTTTACCCTTCCCTGGCTGATTTGCTTATAGTCACAGTCTGCACCAAACCTCCTGTGGACGATCTATTGTTAGGAGTCGTCTAGGGTCAGAAACCTAGAAGCTTGGATTGATTTTTTTTCTTTTAATTGTTTGTTATTTTTTCTTTTTCGCTGGTGTGATCGGTGTACGTTGTTTGTGATTATACGAGAGTGGTTTTGTGATCCTAATTCTTTCTACACTTACACTTCCATAACCACTTCATCCAATGAAGAACAACGTCTCACTTCAGGATCGATTTTATCCGATTCGCACCTCCATTCCTTCATGCATTCTTCTCCCCGAGCCTAATGGAAACAATTTTGAGCTGAAACCACAATTCATTAGTACACTTCCCCATTTCCATGGTCTAGAGTCTGAGGACGCGTACCTCTTTATTCGTGAGTTTGAAGAGGTATGCCAAATGATGAGAATTTCCCAACTGTCTGAGGATGCTGTTAGGTTACGGTTCATACCGTTTGCACTTAAGGATTTAGCTAAGAAATGGCTTTATAATCTTCCTGTCAGTTCCATATCTTTATGGGAGGATTTTGTTAAAGTCTTTCTTAAGAAATTCTATCCTATCCACAAAACAGCCCTCATGAGAAAGAACATATTGCAATTCAAGCAGGAAACAAATGAACCTTTCTGGAAGTATCTTGAGCGTTTCAAAGACCTTCTTGCCCTGTGTCCCCATCACGGCATAGAGAAATGGCGTCTATGCCAGATTATCTATGATGGATTAGATTACCAAACGAAAACCCTTTTAGAATCCATGTGCCAGGGGGAATTTTTGAAAAAAGATGAACATCAGGAGTGGGATCTCTTTGAAACCCTAGCTGAAAAAACTATTCAGTGGGAGTCTTGTCCTGACAAATCCACTTCCACCACTTTCAGAACTGGTACACACTCCAAAGAATCCTCTCTAGCTGCAGAAATCAAGATCACACAATTAATAAAGAGGATAGAACTGCTTGAGTCAAAAGGGAATTCTATGGTCAACCAGGTCAACCCATTGCCTCTGATTAAACCGGGTTGCACCAACTGTCATGACCTTAGCCATGTCTTGGAGGAGTGTCCATTATCTCAGCTCCACTCATATCAGGAGAACATGAATGCAGTATTGACCAGACCCAATCATCATCCATACTCCAACACTTACAATTCAGGATGGCAGAACCATCCAAATTTTTCATGGAGTCAGTCTGGTCCTGAGCATCATATGCCACCACTTCCACATCTGTACAATGCTCAGTTTCATCCATCCAGTTTCAGTCAGAATTCACTGTATGTTCATCCACCTCAAAGTCCACCACAGTCATATCAGTCATATCAGGACCCACCACCATATTACCAATCACAGTTCCAATCTCCATATCCTCAACATCCACCCCAAAATAATTCCGAGATATCTGAGTTGAAACAAATGATAGAAACCTTAACAAAAAACCAGCAGCAGGAGTTGAATGAAATGAAGGTCCAAATTGGGCAATTGGCTGAGAATCAAAGAAATTTGTTCCCAAATCAGCCATTGCTAAATCCCAAAGTTGAAGATTCAGGACCCAGTCACTGTCATGCCATTCATACCCTGAGATCTGGTAAACAAGTTGACAATAAGGTTTCTAGTTCACAATCTCATCCAGTACCAAAGCCAACACCTCATGTCCCAATACCACCAACTTTTGACAAACCATCTTCTAGTGCAGAGCCATCCACATCTCAAGCCAAGGGTAAAGAAAAGGTAGATGAGCAACCTTATAAGCCTAGAGTACCATATCTAAATAGGCTTCTAAATAACAAGTCAAATGCTCACATGGAGAAGATAAAAGAAACATTCAATAAGGTCCAAATCAATGTCCCTCTTCTTGATGCCATTCAACAAGTGCCATCATATGCCAAATTTTTGAAGGAAATGTGCACCAAGAAGAGGAAGACCCAAGTCCCTAAGAAAGTCTTCCTAGCATCATCCATCACTGAGTTGCTCACTGGTCCAATTCCTGTAAAATACAAAGACCCAGGGAGCCCCACCATTTCATGCATCATAGGACAGACTACAATCAATAGGGCACTTCTTGATTTGGGGGCCAGCATCAATCTCCTATCTTTTTCTGTGTACCAACAATTGGGGTTAGGTGATCTCCTCCCGACCCAAATGACCATCCAATTGGCTGATCGCTCTGTCACTAAACCCAAGGGGATAGTTCATGATGTCCTTGTCAAAGTTGGGGAATTCATCTACCCTGTTGATTTTGTAATCCTTGAGACACAACCAGTGTCTAATTCCAATAGAAGGGCTCAAATTCCTGTCATTCTGGGACGACCATTCCTGGCTACTGCAAATGCCATCATTAATTGCCGGAATGGATCAATGAGGTTGACCTTTGGTAACATGACACATGAACTCAATGTCTTCCACACACAGCCTCACAAATCAAAAAATCAAACATTTGAGGTTAGCTTTATTGAGAACAATTGTGAATCTTCAAAAGATGAGTCACAATTCTGTGATTCTCTTCAAGAACCTCCAATTGATCTATCTTTTGAAGACCTGTTTGCTGATGAGATCATGTGTTTAGATGAGTCGACTCGGGGTAAGTTAGCTGATTGTCCACTTCCGGATGTTGACTTGAGTTTTGAAGAACTATATGGAGAGGAGTTAAAATTTCTAGACATTGGAAGTGATAAAATTCTGAGAGAGAGTGGTGATAAGGAATTTGTTTGTGAACAATGTGGTGGAATGAGTGTGAATGATAATAACAATCAATTGAATCTGGAAACACCTAGGGCTACTCAAATAATTTACACCGTTTCCCAACTAAGCTCACGGAAGCAGACGCACTGGAACGATGGGAAACGGGCCAGAGGAAAAAGACCAAAAGCCTAGGTGAGGGTGACACTTGTATATATTCCTTGTAAATATTTTTTGCATTTCTTTTTTGTAAAAAGTTTCCTACCTCTTACCTATTTCATGCATACATATATCATGATGCATTGAGGACAATGCATGAGATAAGTGTGGGGGAGGGTTTACTAACTTAGAATTTTTAGATTTTCTTCCTTTTACACTTCTTTTAGAAAAATAAAAAAAAAATAAAAAAAAAACTTTTTGAAATAAGAGACAAAGTTTTGTTCTATTTTTAAGAAAATTAAGATGTATCTTAGAGATTAAGAAAGCCTTAATTATGACATCTTAAGCCTAGTTGAAGTAATAGATTTTGTTTGAAAATTATAGGCTAAGTAAGTAAAATTGAGGAGATATTTTTATCTTACATTTTTTGCCTTAGATAATATGCACTTCACACTTACACATTTCTTGGGATGGAAACAAAGACCAAAAATGCCATATATATAAAAATAAAAAGAAAAAAAAGAAAAAAAAATATATATAAATAAAACATCACCTATTAAGCTGGATAATTGTGCCTCAAGAAGCATGATTACTCACGCCTAACGGTGATCTCACTTATTAAGCTGGATAATTGTGCCTCAAGAAGCATGATCATTCACGCCTAACGGTGATAAAAAAAAATCCCCTTTAGTTATGTGGCCTTTTCTACTCGAGACCTTAAACCCGAGGGATGTTTTCTCATCTGATGCCCTAAGACCGTCTGGTTTGGGAGTCATCGGTTAAAGGCTCGCTACAAGGGTAGACTAGAAAGCCTAAACTAAGGGAAGAAAAAAAAGCATAAAAAAAGTATATATAAATAAATAAATGGCTTTATGGTTGGAGTTGAAATCCCAGGAAATTTTCACTTACACGGTGTGCATACTATCTAGGTTTTATGAAAGATAAAGTATTCAATCCAATTTTGAATTCTTACCTTAATTAAAAACAAGATTTTGCATGGATACTAAGTTTAAGGAAGAATAATTATAGGTGGACTTATGACATAGGATCACTTATATTTTTGCAAAAATAGTTCGTAAACATGTCTTTTATTCAAAAATGCGTTTTCAAAAATACTAACATTTGTCTTCTTTCTTTATGGATTTTGTGGGTGTAATCCGCTGAAAACCCTCAGGAGACAACACTCCTCCTCTAGGGTAACCTAGAGGTTTAACGGTTTGTTGCACATGCTCAGTGCAATCGCGTCACCTGCGAAAGTGGTGTAAATAAATTGGTAGTTTAGATTTTCTTTTCTCTTTGTTTGCTCGGGACGAGCAAAAGAATAAGTGTGGGGGTGTGATTAGTACACAATATTGCATATTTTACATCATAATCCCCATGCATATTACAAATAAATATGCGATTTTTACTCCTCTTCTCTACATATTTGCAGGTACACACTTAAAGGAGAGTTAGCCAAATAATTACCTTAATTAGCAATAATTAAGGTGATTAATTAAAGATTAAGATAAAGCCAAATCTCAAACCAGATCCAGAGAGATCCGCGCAACAAACGAAGATTCCAGATATACCACGTGGCTAACAAACTCTCAACGAATCCTCACCAGAAAATCTGGGCTCAACGGCCCAGATCGCGCGGCGATCCCGCGGCAATCCGCGGCAGATCTAGGGCCGTTGAGCCCCGGATTTTGTGGCAACCACCTTGGCTCTCGAAGCTTCTCCTTTCTGCTATAAATAGTGCACCTTCACCTGCGAGCAAAGACTGATCAGAGAAGAGAGAGATTAGTTCAAAATTTTGTATTTTGTTAGTTTTTCTTTAGGATTTTTAGCTCTCTATGATCTTCTTCTCCCTAGATTTCATTGCAAGAGAGAGTTGTAAGAGAGAGAGAGCTTGTATCATCAAGGAGTGACAACTTGGAGCTATACAAGGATTGATCCATTCTCTACTTCTCTACTTGAGCTTGATTCTAGTTTGATTTCTTTCCTTACTTGCTTTGTTTACTTTCTTACAATTTAATTCATGTTTAGCTTTTCTTTTGTAATGGTGTGTAGCTAATTCTTTCTCCATGTACTAGCTAACCACTACCTTACTAACTTCTAACTCATGGGTGATTGCTTTACTTCATCTTGCAAGTTGTATGGTCTTCTCTTCTCCGATGGGTTTCTTTTCATTTCTTGGCAAGATCTTGTTGTAATTCTCCATATGATTCATGTGTGCCTCACTTAGAGCCTAGTCTTTGAACTAGTGCCTTGATGGAACATGGAGATGGATCACCAATATGTTATTTGTTGTACAACTTCATTATGTCGATTTTTGAATGTTGTATGCCTACTCATTAGCATCCCTTGAGTGTAGCTCTTTTGATTCCATTATTGAAAGTCTAATTTGTAGGCCTATGACCATCTATGGAGGCTACAAGACAAGTCCAAGAATGATCCCCATCATCTAAGTGGGAAAGTAATTAGATCAATACGCAAGACATATCTATGCCAATGAATCAACATGAGGCACGCATCACTATCACGGAGTTTAGTAAGTCTTTAGCAAGGTAGTTAAGGTTAGCTAGTTATGGTTTTCTTTCATTCAAGTTTTCTAAAGTTTTCTTTCCTTTTAGTGTGAATACAACAACCTTGATCTTGATTTCTTTTCACTTACCACCATGAACATATCCATACATTCTTTCATTCCTTTCTTTGTGTTTTATTCATTCTTTAAGCAAGAGAAGAATTCTCGTTTCCTTTTCTCACTCATATCGTAACGCTTCTACGCTAGCTCTCCTTGTGGTTCGACTCGGTATAGCTATATGCTATAGCGAAAGATTGGACAAGGTATATCAATTACATATTTGAAGTGAACAAGAACCAAAGGTGAACTCTAAACATTGAACCATATCTTTTATACTTAGTTCTTGTGCAATAACTTCTTGTACCTTGTTTTTACCAATCAGATCACATCAACTGATGAAGAATATAGTGATAATGTACAGCTATTATCTATGGTTCCATGTGTGATGAACTGATGATCCTATTATATTAGAACCATGATAAATTTTCTTTTTTATTTTTTTTGCTAAGAGGAGACAAATAGTCCATTACAATCTATTAAAGACCGTCGGTGATACATCTAACTTCGCCAAGAGCCATAAGCTCGGTAGGGAAGCTTCCAGTCCGTACAATTGGATACTCCTCGTCTGCTCCAGGATTAGTAACCAATTAGCACACCACATTGCAGGGTTCAGTTCATGTCTGTGAGTCACACACATACAATAAGAGAGCTAATCTAGCGTTGACACGTATACTGATCCTCTTATAATATGTTATGTGTGTGAGCCTCACACACATATTATAAGATATTATAAGAGTTTCAATGCACGTGTTAACACGAAATTGACCCTTTTATTATATATGTGTCCCACACACATGAACCCAATCCCCCATGTTGCCTTACTCTGAAAGTACGTTGGAATCAAACACTACGAAAATGATTCAGCATCATCCTCACATCCTCAGTCAATGGGTGCCACCGCAGCTCCGGGCTGGCCGAGCTCGGCATCTCGATAACGCCATGCGCGTCTCCTTCCACAACCAACACTCTCGCTGTTGCCAGGTTCTCGGTCGCCCACGCAAACCCCTCCCAAGCTCCTCTGATCTCAGTTTCTGGCACAGCACAGATGAAACTTGGCATGGAGCTGCGCCGGCGGCTAGTTGCATGTCGATATCTGCCCGCACACAGAATCCCGCGCCCCTCCTGCTTGGGACTCCCTTCCTCGATCCACCAAAATTGATTTTTATCCAACCCCTCGGGGGTAGTTGCCATTTGACCACAATCCTTGCGCTGGCGGAACAGGCTGAACATTTAGTCCCAGGCTGCCCTCTGCGATACCATTGGCTGGGGGACCTGCAGGTTGCAATCCATGTTCCATAGCTCTCTGACTGACCGTAGAGTATTCTTAGCCACCGATCTGGGAATGAGACGATGCCCTCAAACTGTCAAAGCACAACGAGCCTTCCACAGAAGCCAACCTGCATACACCATGATGGACTGTCTGAATCTATGTTAGAACAATGGAAAAATAGATCCGAAGGAAGATAAGAAAGAAGTGGACTTTTTTTTTAAAATTGGAAATCTAAAATTTTTGTGCGCCTTTGAACAATGTGCTTAAAGGAATATTTGACTTACTTCAATGTAAGAATTACAAAATCAAATTGTACTCAAGAACAACAGTTGACGTTTGAGACTCTGGGTGATCTCTACGATCGGTTCAGACAAGTGACTTTCTTGATCTGACACAGGACATGACTCTACTGACAGGCTGGACACACTTCTGTACTATGTAACTACACTCTAAGAAATTAGTCAACTCTTTGTAATTTGATTTTTTTTTTTTTTGTGGTGATGCTACATATTAGCTATAGGGAAACTATTTATAGAATTTCTAAACCAGCCGAAGGATCACCATCCCTTAACAAGGGTAACCCAAGGGTCACTGGTCTTTAATGACTGCAGCTAATGGTCGCAATCTTAAGGTTCACTGACCTTTAATGAGTATAACTCAAGAGACTTGTTCAGATTCAGTGTAGGAAAATCAAAAGTTTTGACAGTATTAACCAGGCTCAACCCAATCCAAGTAGTATGTATCTATAAAAATTAATTAGATAAAAAATATTTTCAATTTACTTGATAAGTTTTAAAATTCATGACATGACCTTTAGCGTAACAAAATAAAATTTTACCAATAAGCTATTTAGATTTGTTAAAATATATGTATACATACAATATATAATTTGAAAACAATTTCTTATTTGACAAAAATAATTTTGCACATGACATCTAACAAACAGCTCGCTATTGCTCTCTCCGCGACCCTCACCTTTGGTGAGCCATTCCTCCAAGGATTGCCGTTTGCAAAGCCTCGAGTTCTCCAAAGATCTCCCTGGTCCTAGTTCAAGACGAGGGGAAATGTTTGATGGTTTCTTCTGCAGTTCCACACATAGGGCAGCTGTCATCGATATGCATCCGGCGCCTCCTCACAAAGGCCCATGTAACCGCACATTCGCGTACGAGCCATAGCGTTCGCCTTCCACACCCAACCAACGTTCCTCGTCGTTGGAGCAGGAGTATTTGCTAATACTTTATGCACTCCCTTCATAGTAAAGCGTGCTAATGGTGCATCGCCCTACAGCACAGTGTCCTCGGTGCAGAGATTCAGGAGGGGAATCTGTCTCACTTTATCAGCCAGTGCAGGGCCAGAGATTTGGCCCAGCTCGGCAACATCCCATCGCCGGTTCGGGAGACTCGAGTCGCTCACTCTTAGGTCATTCTCTACTGCCATGTGTAGGGATCCAGAGGAGCCGAGAAACAACACATAAGTGCACAAACAACCACACAAGAAAGAGACATGAAGATATAATGAGGTTCAGCAAGCACGCCTATGTCTACGTCTCTGAGGCTGAATAGTGAGAGATCTATTGATTATCAAAATATTTACAAGAGAATATAATTTCTCATTTTTTTTTGCTATATCTCAAAATAATTAACACATATTCTTATTTATAGAGAAGAGAAAGGTAGAAAACAGAGTAGGTTGGTTCCCAAACTGACTCGCGAGTCAATCGACTGGAATTCCCAACGCTCAGTTAAATAGCAGAGAGTGGGCCGGTCGATCGACTGATTGACGTCCCCCACTCTCTGTTAAACAACAGAGAGTGGGTCGATCAATCGGATGGTCGATTGACAATGCCCAAGGTGCAAGTTACTTGCACGTCAGTCGACCGTCCGGTCGACCGACTCGATGCCTCTGCTTGTTTCTTTTTATTCTCTTTAATTCTCCTCTCTCTCTTCAACATCGATCCAACAAGAGTTAAAAAACTCTATCATTTAGATTTTGATCCTCTCCCTACACCATAATGTTCAATAGTGGCTTCGCCTCACAGCAAGTCCGTCGCCAATCGACCAGCGCATCCAATCCCGAAGTAATCCCGCTGCGCTGCCGACTGCTTTCCTAGTCGACGAGGGGGCTCCTGCTCATTAACACCCAAATATCCTGCGGTAGCTTGTACTTGAACTTCACCAGCCTGTTCCAGATTGTGTTAGATCCATCAAAACATTTAGCTTACTGTTTCCCCATCGCTGCATCGTTCGCCCCGTCAAAACTGCGGAGGCCGAGACCTCCTTGTTCTACATCAGTAGGTACCTTCTCCCACGCTAACAGTGGTGGTCCTTTGCTCCATCTGCCTTGCCCCACAAGAAAAGGTGAAATTCTCTCTCTAATTTCTCAACAATCCCTTTAGCCACCCAACTGTTCGACACGATGGCAAGAACCGAGCGAAGGAGCATTGCTCGACCCGCCAGCGACAATGTATCTCTCTTCCAACCTTCTATTTTGGGCGCACTTTGTGTTGGGTATCCTGCTTAACAAGAATCAATCTGACAACTAATCAAGATCACTGAGATATCAACAATCTAATTGGCCAGGTCGGCAAATATCAGGTGGGAGGTTTTCCGTTCAATAGAACGTTCCTTAATTTAAGAACCACCTTTCAATTTCCTTCCTTGGTTTAAGCACCAATTAGACTGAATCCAAGTCAGTCTCGATATACTGTAAAGTATATCCCCTATATAAAGGACTTAATCCACTTATACAGTATCACTTAGACTGAATCTAAGTCAATCTCGATATACTGTAAAGTATATCCCCTGTATAAAGGACTTAATCCACTTATACAGTATTTGAAGTGAGGTACGCTTAGAACGAATCTCCTTAAGACAATTACGTCCCCCGCACCGGTGCTAACGGGATAATGGACGTTGGTCTCCCAGATACAACACTTTTTCACGGTATTTGGATAGCACTACCAAATCACCGTACGGTCGAACCGTAGTCAACCAGTACCTACACAGGATTAGCAAAGCAGCGGTATAATGACAAATTTCAAATGAATATTTGTCTTACTCTTTTGGAGGAACACCCACTGTTAAGGATGTAGGAAGGTTAAAGAATTTGGCAGAATCTCCTTTAGGAAGTCGCTTCGGATTCCCACTTTACGCTGGAAATCGCGGATTCCCACTTCAGGCTGGAAGCGCAGTTCAGAACGTTGGAAGAACAGTTTAGAACTTTAAATAGAGAGAGAGATATAGAGAGTTAATTCTCTGTTTGTGTGTTTTTAATTGAGAACCAGGAGGGCTTTATATAGTTTTTCAGGAGTAGGCCAACAGGTTTGAACTCAAACCAAAAGGTGCAACCTTTGGTCCAGCCGTGTCTGTTGGCAGTCCAACAGTCGCAACCGTTGACGCGGAGCGGACTGTTTTGCAACCTTTGGTTGTTCAACATGTGCGTAACCTTTGGCAGTCCAACAGGTGCGCAACAGTTGGCAATCCAACATGTTTGCAACAGGAGCGGGACCTTGGTTCAAAAAGAACCAGGCCAGGTAGGGAACTCAGACTCAGATCTAAACCCGAGTCCAGTAGACCCGGACCCGGACCCGGACCCGACCGGCCGCCGCCGCCGCCGCCAGCGGCGGCGTGCGTGCGCGCACGTATGTACGTGCATAGTTCCCTCCTTTTCGCGCGCGAAAACTCCAAGTACCCAAAGGGCACACCCTTTGTTCTCAATTTTTCTCTATTTATACCCCATAGGCTTCCATCACACGGCCAATGTGGGACTAAATGCTTGTAGCTAACTTTAGTCCCTTTTGGCTTTGAATTAGGCAATCTTTGGACTTGAATATCTCATTCATTCGAAGTCGGAATTGAACATGTGAATATACCACGTTCATCACAAATGGAAGGAGAACACACTCCAACCATCATCCGGTTGATTCGATCAACGGATCTCGCCATAATTCAACTCGAAGATTCACCTTTATATTCTTCAATTCCAACAATCCCCCACAATGAATGGAGATTCAAGGAAATGACACACAAAGAGACTGACTCTATTGTGTAAGGTACTTTAGAAAAGAAACTGCATAAGGATAGGTGAAATAGGTCTTGAACCTTCCATAGCGAAAGCTTTATCGGACTTACTGGCTAATCAGTGAACTAGGTCTTGAACTGTTAGCCGTTAGTGTAAGTCAAGTCAACAAGCTTCACACAGTGACTTTCCAAATCAACTTTGGTTCTATGTTGTGTCCGTTTTGGCCCTGGACATTCTTGGTTTCAGAGAGTATCTTTAGGGAATAACAGCCTCCATAGAGATTCCCAAAGAGCCGACCCAACTCTATACACACATAGGTGATGGACCTATTAAGAGTAGTCTACTCTACTCCACTTGTTTAGTAACAAGATATAGGCATCATTAAAAGCGTTAAGCTTATCCTTAATCCACTTGTAGAAAAGCACTTATGTGCACCTTAGGAATGGATTGGAGTCAAGCTCCCAAGTGCTTACTGGCTGAGTCAATCATAACTAGTTTTTCCTCTTGAACTTAGTCCGTGGGATCTCCAGTCGCTAAGTGAGGTTTCCATTAAGCTGACTCGGTAAGGTTAGGCTTTTAGACCCATTCCCCTCGATGCGCAGTTTATACGCTCTCCACTTAAACCTTTAGTAAGCGGATCCGCTAAATTATCCTTTGACGATACAAAGTCAATAGAGATAATTCCATTTGAGAGCAACTGTTTCACGGTATTATGTCTACGACGAATATGTCTAGACTTACCGTTGTATATCACATTTTGTGCCCTAGATATAGCTGCTTGATTGTCGCAGTGTATACATATAGCGGGCACTGGCTTTTGCCATAACGGTATATCTTCTAAGAATTGTCGAAGCCATTCTGCTTCTTCTCCAGCCTTATCTAAGGCTATGAATTCCGATTCCATAGTGGAACGGGCAATACATGTTTGCTTAGAAGATTTCCAAGATACCGCTGCTCCTGCTAGAGTAAATACGTATCCGCTAGTTGATTTTGATTCCTCAGAATCTGCAATCCAATTAGCATCACTGTATCCTTCTAGTACAAGAGGATACTTTCCATATCTCAAGGCATATTCCTTGGTATGTGATACGTAACCCAATACTCGTAGTAGAGCGGTCCAATGTAGATCACTAGGATTACTAGTGTATCTACTTAACTTGCTTACAACGTAAGCAATATCGGGTCTAGTGCAATTCATTAAATACATTAGACTTCCGATAATCTGAGAATACTCCAACTGGCGTATTCCAGTTCCTGTATTCTTATGAAGGTGGATGTGTGGGAGAAAAGGATTTGTATTCTCTTTTATCCCATGATCATTGAATCTTTCTATCATCTTATCCACGTAGTGAGATTAAGATAGACTGATTCCATCTGGTGTTCTAGTAATTTTAATTCCTAAAATTACATCAGCAACCCCCAGATCCTTCATATCAAAACTGTTGGATAACATTCTTTTAGTGGACTTAATAATTTCAATATTAGTCCAAGTATCAACATGTCGTCTACATAAAGACAAACAATGATACATGCATCTCCAACTGTTTTCGTGTAAACACACTTATCGCATTCATTGATAGTGAATCCATCTTTGATCATGATACTATCAAAATTTCTCATGCCATTGTTTTGGAGCCTGTTTTAAACCGTATAAGGATTTTACCAATTTACACACCTTGTGTTCTTGGCCCTTGACTTTAAATCCTTCAGGTTGCTCCATATATATTTCTTCACTTAATTCACCATTTAAGAATGCAGTCTTGACATCCATTTGATGGATATCTAAGTTGTGCAATACTGCAATTGCGATTAACATCCGTATGGACGTTATTCTTGTTACTGGTGAATAAGTATCGAAGTAGTCAAGTCCTTCCTTTGTCGATAACCCTTGGCTACTAATCTACCCTTGTACTTATCGATAGATCCATCGGGTTTTAATTTCCGTTTGAAAATCCACTTACAGCCAATTGGTTTACTTCCAGGAGGCAAGTTTACCAATTCCCTAGTATGATTACTTAGTATGGATTCTATTTCGCTATTTATAGCTTCTTTCCACATTTGTGCTTCTGGGGTTGACATAGCCTCTTTAAATGTTTGAGGCTCGCTCTCAATAATGTATGCTATGAAATCTGGACCAAAAGATTTTGAGATTCTAGATCTCTGACTTCTTCTTGGTTCAATTTCCGCATTTACAATTGGTTCCTCGGGGCTTTCGTCCCTGAACGCCATCTCGTGTGTTCTTTTCCCAGAAGTCTTATCTGCTTCCCGTTTGTACGGAAAGATGTCTTCAAAGAACACAGCATCTCGAGATTCGATAATCATGTTTACATGAATATCTGGTATTTCTGATTTATGAACCAGAAATCTGTAGGCACTACTATTCAAGGCATAACCTATGAATATGCAGTCCATAGTTTTTGCTCCCAACTTAGTCTTTTTAGGTAATGGTGCCAGCACATTTGCAAGGCACCCCCACATTTTGAGGTAATGGTAGGAAGGTGTCCTTCCATGCCATAACTCGAATGGTATTAGACCAAGTTTCTTGTGAGGTACTCTATTTAGAATATGATTTGCAGTTAATAGAGCTTCCCCCCACAAGTTCTGCGGAGCTCCAGAACTTACGAGCATGGAATTAACCATCTCCTTCAAAGTTCTGTTCTTCCGTTCAGCAATTTCATTCTGCTGAGGAGTGTATGGTGCTGTTGTTTGATGTATTATACCAAAACTAGCACATAACTCACTAAAATCATTTGATTCATATTCTCCGCCTCTATCGGATTTTAGAATCTTGATTTTCTTGTTGAGTTGATTCTCAACTTCGGCTTTATATGTTGTAAACATATTTATTGCCTCATCCTTACTGTTTAAAAGATACACATAACAGTATCTTGTACAGTCATCAATAAAAGTAATAAAATACTTTTTACCGCCTCTAGTTGGCATAAACTTCAAGTCACATAGATCGCTATGAATTAACCCTAAAGGTTCTGTATTTCGATCTATTGAGTGAAATGAATTTTTAGCCAACTTGGCCTCAACACAAACCTCACACTTGCGAATTTCTTCCAAGTTGAGTTTAGGAATGTATCCCAGATTAGACAAGTTTTTCAAAGACTTGTAATTTACATGCCTTAATCTAGCATGCCACAAAATAGGAGACTCAAGCAAATAAACAGAAGAATTTTCTTTATTTATTAGCTTCGGGTACAAATACACGGACTTTTTATCTACCACTGAAACATTGGCTTTAAAAAGTCCATCAACAAGATAGCCCTTACCCACATACATCCCTCCCTTAGTAAGTACAAATTTATCGGATTCAAATACCATTCTAAATCCCTTCTTACTAAGTATTGATCCGGAGATCAAATTCTTGCGGATGTCTGGAACATGAAGCACATCGTTAAGAGTAAGCTCTTTCCCCGATGTCCACTTCAGGATGATCTTGCCCTTTCCTTCAACCTTTGAGGAAGCTGAATTACCCATGAATAGCTGCTCATCTTGCTCTAGCCTTTGATATTCTGAGAATAATAATTTCTCCGAGCAGATGTGCCGAGTAGCTCCCATGTCTACCCACCAATCTTTGTTATTGGTTGTCAGATTCACTTTTGACACCACAGCTGAAAGACTTGGTGATTCATGGTTGGTCATGTTTGCCTGTGGGTGGCTCTTCTTGTTCCCCTTAAGACGGCTGCGACATTCATTAGCTTTATGTCCTTCTTTGTTACAGACATAGCAGGTTCCTTTGAAGCGCATGCTTTTGCCGTCTTGGGCCTTGCCTTTGTACCCCTGGGATGTCTTCTTCCGCTTCAAGCCTTTGGAAGTAGACGCTTTCCCCTTTGAGTCCTCGATCACATTAGCTTTTGCTTCGTAGGAGTTCTTGCTGGTCCTTTTCTCGGACTTGCGGTTGTCCTCCTCGATACGAAGCCTCATAATGAGATCCTCCAACTTTAGCTCCTTTCGCTTGTGCTTCAGGTAATTCTTGAAGTCTCTCCACGCAGGTGGGAGCTTCTCCACGATTGTTGCAACCTGAAAAGTTTCAGGAAGAATCATACCTTCGGCCTCTATTTCGTGCAAGATAAGTTAGAACTCTTACACCTGACTGATGACAGTCTTGGTATCCACCATTTTGTAATCCAGAAATCGTCCTACGACGAATTTCTTGGTACCAGCATCCTCAGTCTTGTATTTCTTGTCAAGACTGGCCCATAACTTCTTTGCCGTAGTGATTGGACTGTAGACATTATAAAGAGAGTCATCCAGTCCATTAAGAACATAATTTCGGTAAAGGAAGTCACATTGAGTCCATGCATCAGTTGCAGGCTCTGGTGGATCTTCTTCTAAGAATCTGGCCAGATGAAGAGTGGTCAAGTAGAAGTACATCTTCTATTGCCACCTCTTGAATTCTGTGCCATCAAACTTTCCTGGCTTCTCCGGCTTCGGGTTAGGAAGTGGAGGAGGCATCAAACTTTGGAGCGGCATGTTTGTTGCCTTGCTTGAGCTATCTTGATTTGTCTCAGACATCTTCTGCAAGTTCAAGCAGAACTGAAGTTAGTAACTTCAATACTAATTGTCTTAAGATTGTTGGGTATCCTGCTTAACAAGAATCAATCTGACAACTAATCAAGATCACTAAGATATCAACAATCTAATTGGCCAGGTCGGCAAATATCAGGTGGGAGGTTTTCCGTTCAATAGAACGTTCCTTAATTTAAGAACCACCTTTCAATTTCCTTCCTTGGTTTAAGCACCAATTAGACTGAATCCAAGTCAGTCTCGATATACTGTAAAGTATATCCCCTGTATAAAGGATTTAATCCACTTATACAGTATCACTTAGACTGAATCTAAGTCAATCTCGATATACTGTAAAGTATATCCCCTGTATAAAGGACTTAATCCACTTATACAGTATTTGAAGTGAGGTACGCTTAGAGCGAATCTCCTTAAGACAATTACCTCCCCCGCACTGGTGCTAACGTGATAATGGACGTTGGTCTCCCAAGATACAACACTTCTTCACGGTATTTGGATAGCACTACCAAATCACCGTACGGTCGAACCGTAGTCAACCAGTACCTACACAGGATTAGCAAAGCAGCGGTATAATGACAAATTTCAAATGAATATTTGTCTTACTCTTTTGGAGGAACACCCACTGTTAAGGATGTAGGAAGGTTGAAGAATTTGGCAGAATCTCCTTTAGGAAGTCGCTTCGGATTCCCACTTTACGCTGGAAATCGCGGATTCCCATTTCAGGCTGGAAGCGCAGTTCAGAACGTTGGAAGAACAGTTTAGAACTTTAAATAGAGAGAGAGAGATAGAGAGTTAATTCTCTGTTTGTGTGTTTTTAATTGAGAACCAGGAGGGCTTTATATAGTTTTCCAGGAGTAGGCCAACAGGTTTGAACCCAAACCAAAAGCTGCAACCTTTGGTCCAGCCGTGTCTGTTGGCAGTCCAACAGTCGCAACCGTTGACGCGGAGCGGACTGTTTTGCAACCTTTGGTTGTTCAACATGTGCGTAACCTTTGGCAGTCCAACAGGTGCGCAACAGTTGGCAATCCAACAGGTTTGCAACAGGAGCGGGACCTTGGTTCAAAAAGAACCAGGCCAGGTAGGGAACTCAGACTCAGATCTAAACCGAGTCCAGTAGACCCGGACCCGGACCCGGACCCGACCGGCCGCCGCCGCCAGCGGCGGCGTGCGTGCGCGCACGTATGTACGTGCATAGTTCCCTCCTTTTCGCGCGCGAAAACTCCAAGTACCCAAAGGGCACACCCTTTGTTCTCAATTTTTCTCTATTTATACCCCATAGGCTTCCATCACACGGCCAATGTGGGACTAAATGCTTGTAGCTAACTTTAGTCCCTTTTGGCTTTGAATTAGACAATCTTTGGACTTGAATATCTCATTCATTCGAAGTCGGAATTGAACATGTGAATATGTGGTTGATTCGATCAACGGATCTCGTCATAATTCAACTCGAAGATTCACCTTTATATTCTTCAATTCCAACACTTTGTCTACCAGAATATCATAGCATCTTGCAGGCCCCCGCTTGTTGATCACAAAGACCCCCGCATACCTGAATGGCGTGGAGGCACGACGCATAGACAACATACGCTGTATACGTCGCTTGATTCTACCATCAAGCTCCTTCCAAAAAAATAGAGGTCTGATTTAGCCGAAGTTCAGCCTTGACTGTGACAAAACAGCCGTCCGCATAGAGCATGCATGTAACTGTCTTCCTCCCCTGCTGCTGAGCTTCATTCAGCAGCCTAGTCATCACCTCTGCACCGAGTATGAATAAATACGAGGACAGCAGACAGCCTTGCTGTAACCCCATGGTTGATGGGTTCGGTTCATGCGTGTAGCCACACACATTTATATGTGTACGCCACACACACATATAATAAGAGTGTCAATCACGTATTGACACGTGTGTGTGGCTCACACACATGAACCGAACCCATGGTTGATGCGAACCATGCACTCGGGGGCCTAATGATGAGCACCGTCAATCCGTGGCTCCCTCACACAACCCATGACACGAGCAACAAACCACTCGTCGAAACCGAAACGTAACAAGACCGTCTCAATGAAGCTCCAGTCCATCCGATTGTAGGCACATTCTGTGTGGATCTTTGCCGCTACTCTATTATTCCCCTTTGTTGAATAACGGAAGGAATGCATTATTTCTTGGACTGTGAGGATGTTGTCTGAAATCGACTGTCCTTGGACAAATGCCCCTTGCTTCTCAGATACCAGTTTAGGCAACACAATTTTATGTCTGGCTACTAATAATTTGGCAATTATTTTGTAGGTAAAATTGCACAAACTTATTGGGCGACAATCCTTTGGTGATATTGGATTTCCACCTTGGGTAACAAGGTAATGAAAGCGGCTTTCATTGCCGTGACGAAGTAGTTCTGTACTGCACTCAACACGTCTCCTTTGATCACCTGCCAATAGTGTATGTCGAACACCCCAAGAGGCCGTCAGACCCGGGCGCCTTGTTCGTGTCCATGGTCTTGATGACTGCCACGACTTCGTCCTGCCGGAAACTTGAATTAAATCAAGTGAATTTGGAGAAAATCTTGAGTTGAATTTTAGACGTGCGGAAGATTGTTGAAATGTGTTAACTTTCTACTGATGATGAACGTGATATATTCACATGTTCAATTTCTTTTCTGAATGAATGAAATATTCAAGTCAGAAGTTGGCCTAATTCAATAGCTAAAATAAGAGCAAAAAGAGCAAAAACTTTTTAATCCCACATTGAAAGTGGTATGCGAATATGTCTATTTGGCGAACAGAAATGTCTGTTCGGAACGGTTGTGCCTGTTCTGACTGAATTGATGTGTCTGCTCGGAGACAACCCGTTTCAACTAAATAGATGTGACTGTTCGGCTAACGGATGTGACTGTTCGGAACGGTTGTGCCCGTACCAACCGAATGGATGTGTTTGGTCAGAACGGCTGCGCCTATTCCAACTGAACAGATGTGTCTGTTCGGAATGATTGCGTCTATTCCAATCGAACCGTTGTGTCTGCTGTTTCCATTTTTGAAGCGGGCGTGGGTTGCGGATGTGGCCACGCTCGTGTTCGACCAAAAGCTCCTGTCCTGTCCCAATGGGCGAAATGGTTTTGTACGAACCGTTTCGCTGGGCAACTGACATATCCAAACCGTTCTGACAAAATAGTTGCGACTGTTCTGACAGATCAGCTATAACTTCTCCCGGACGATTGCGCTAAACCGTTGCAACCACTCAGAACTGCTATCCGAATTCTACTATAAATAGAGTAAAATTCGACTCCATTTACACACGATGAAATCGAGAAGAAAAAGATTCGCTTGAAGAATTCTTCCAATTTTCTCCTACTCTGAATTAGATTCTCTGTATGAATTTTGTCAAGGTCCGATTTTATTCCTCTTCAAATCTAGTGAAAGGTACGAGTCGATTTTTATTTAACTATATATGTATTTGTATTGTGCTTTGTAAATATCGTGAAAGAGTGTTGTATCTTGAGAAACCAGCGTTCATTATCCCGTAAGCACAGTAACGAGGGACGTAATTGTCTTAAGGAGATTTGCTTTACGCGTACCTCACTCCAAATTCCGTATATTTGAACTAACATTCTTATTGCTGGAATACTGTTAAATTATTTATAATAAAAAAATAATTGTTGTATTATTGTAAATACTGAAAGTACACATAGAGGGGGGTGAATAGGTGTACGGCTAATCTATGAACAATAATGCGAAAATTAAAACTAAATTGCAACACACTTAGTGTAACCAAAGAGTGTAACCGAATTCCCGGTGAAGGGCTCTACACTAACTCCTCTTGATTCCTCTGAATAAGAGTTGAGCTGCTATATGAAGCTCTCTTGGTTAAACACAAGTGAGGCACACAAACAAATCAAACATGTATATGATATGACAATATGAATCAATTCACAATGTAAGAGAGAGAGAGAGTAAGAGAAAGTAGATCAAACGCAAACAATAAGATATGTTCGAGGTTCGAGCACACAGCTCTACGTCCCCTCCTTCAAACAGAAGGATTTCCACTAACTCGTCCACACAGGACTTCCCACACAGGGAACCTCTACTGAGGATTTGGGACAAATACAATTGGGAGTGCACAACTCCTCTCTCCAACAAATACAACCTCTCACTAGAGGCAAGGCACAAAACAAATCACCTCTACACTTAGAGGGATAGGCACTTAGCTAACAACAAATCAATCACCTCATACTTGAGGGATTCCAACACATCTCCACCTCTCACTAGAGGGAGCCAAACACCACTTCCACTATCACCTCACACTTGAGGGATATCAATTCAATCACCTCTCACTAGAGGGATATCACAATCAATGGAAGGTTTACAACTTGGTGATCACAAAGACCACAAACAACTTCTTTTCCCACAAAACAAAGATCCTAAATAGATAGGATAGAAGATTAGCTCAAGTGTGAGAAATCAAGGTGTTTGAAAATCAAAACACAAAGAAAAATACTTGAAAAATCAATTAGAATTTGATAGAAATGAAGAACAAAACAAATATCCCAAATCTCTATTTTTCTTTGATTTTTTCAACCCTTGAAAACAAATAAAGATGAATCTTTTTGCCTTAAAAACTCTTTTGAAAACTTGTATTAAACACTAGAGAAGATAAAAAAATTTGCTCTAAAAATTCTTATTGAAAACAACCAAGAAATGGGGTATTTATACCCTGATTTCAAATCTGCCCGTTGGCAGCTGAAAAGGGCCAGAATGCCTTTCTAGTCGACCGATCGGTCGACCGGCTAACGGTAAAAAATGTGACCGTTGAACCCTCCGGTCGACCGTGCCAGATCCAGAGAGCAATTGCTCTCTGGCCGGTCGACCGCCCGATCGACCGGGCCAAAGTGAACGGTCGACCGCCCGGTCGACTGGCCTCATCCGAGAGTGGGCTGACTTCAGTCGGTCGACCGCTCGGTCGACCGGCCAAATCACTTGACCTTTGTGCACGTCTTGTGCACATCGGTCGACCGGTCCGATCGACCGACCACTGGTCCGGTCGACCGTCCCGGTCGACCGCCAGAGCCTTGTAGGGATATTTTCAGGATATAAAAACTCGATATTTTAACTTCAAATAAATCCCATAAAATTACATAAATTTCACAAAAATTAGTTCTTGTTATATCTTTGAAATACAAACATGTTTGAGTAAAAATCAAATCATGTTACAAATATTTTGAACCATTTTTGTGACTTGAAAAATTTGCCTTAAACCAAATTCTGTATTTTTCAAAACTTGTGTAAATACAAAAACATGATATTTAAACAACTTTGAAGTATATAGTATATGGATAGAATCCAATATACATGAAAGGTATTATATATATGTTTTTGACATTAAATCTAAAAATAGGTTTTGTATAAATACAAAACTCCAAACACATGAATAGTGTATCAAAATAAGTTTTTCTAAATAGATGAAGCATATATGTATATAGATCAAATCTAATATACATTAAACCATGTAAACTTGTTTTGATTCAATTCTATTCATGAAAATCAAGATCGGTTAAACCGAAAACTAAAACCAATAAACATGAAACTTAAAACAAGTGTGTGTTGTGAACTTGAGCATATCACACTATCTAATTTTTACAATGGATCTAAACTAAATCTTAACTAAACAAACCGAAGCCTTCTTGTAGAACGCCATCTCCAAGTTGACTCGATCCAAACGCGATCCAACGAGCTTGACTCCAACCGAGTGCTAGATATGAACTTGACGCTCGAGTTCTTGAATCACCATGTGAAAGCTCCAAAACACCTTTATTGAAGCTAATCACCTACTAATATCTTGGTATAAATATCTAAAACTAAATATCACAAGATTATTAGTAAACTATAACTACATGAGTTAATCATCATCAAAACTAGAGTGGAAGGCCTCTGGGCCAACAAATACGAGACTGATTAATTAGTCTAATTGGTTTTTAATTAAGAAAGAGAATTGAAAGGTGGTTCTTAAATTAAGGAAAGCTCTACCGAAAAGAAAACCCCCCAACAGATTTTCATCGATTTGGCCAATTAGATCGGTAGTTCTTGATTGGTTGTCAGAAATAATAATTTTAAGACAATTACTATATTGAAGTTGCTAACTTCTACTCTGCTTGAATTATAGAAAATGTCTGATACTGATCAAGAGAGTAACAGCAAGGTACTAAGAGTGCCAAATCAGACTATGATGTCTGGTCCTCTTCCTATTTCGAAGATGGAGGATGCCAGTACTAAGAAGTTTGACTTATGTTGTTTTCTTGAGTACTAAATGGTATACAGTAAGACTGTGATCAGTCGAAGCAATAAGTATATTTATAATATACAAAGTCAAGGTTGAGAATCAATTAAATAAAAACATAAAGATTCTAAAATCCGATCGAGGTGGAGAATATGAATCAAATGAATTCACTGAGTTGTATATTAACATTGGTATAATCTATCAAATTACAGCACCATACACTTTTCAGTAGAATGAGACTGCTGAAAGAAAGAACAAAACTTTAAAAGAGATGGTTAACTTCATTATCGTAAGTTCTAGATCATTGTAGAACTTGAGGGGGAAGCCCTAGTAACTGCAAATCAGGGTATCCCATAAGAAACTTGGTCTTATTTCATTTGAGTTGTGACATGAAAGGGCCTCCTTCCCACTGTTACTTCAAAGTTTGAGGGTGTATTGCAAAAGTACTAGCGCCACAATACCTAAGAAGGCTAAGTTAGGATTTAAAACGGTGGACTGTATTTTCATAGGTTATGCCTTGAGTAGCAGTGCCTATAGTTTTCTGGTACACAAATCAGAAATACTAGATATTCATATAAACATGATTATCGAATCAAGAAATAATGTATTCTTTGAAGACGTCTTTCCGTACAAACGGAAAGAAGATAAGACTTCTGGGAAAAGAATACATGAAACAACGTTCAAGAAAAAAGACCCAGTGAACCAATAGTTAATACAAAGGTTGAACTAAGAAGGAGTAAGAGATCGAGAATCTCTACATTTTTTAGTCCAGACTTCATAACATATGCACTTGAAAGTGAGCCACAATCATTTAAGAAAGTTATGTCTACCTCAGAAGTACAAATGTGAAAAGAAGTTGTAAATAGTAAAAAAATCTATCCTAAGCAACCATACTTAAGAATTGATAAACTTGCCACCTGATAGTAAACCAATCGAAAATAAGTGAATTTTCAAAAAAATAAAACTTGATAGATCTACCAGTAAATACTAAGGAGTATGCTTTGAGATATGAGAGGTATTCACATATACTTGAAGGGTATAGTAATGCAAACTGGATTGCAGATTTTGAGAATTCAAAATCAACTAGCGGATACATCTTTATTCTCAGAGGTGCGGTCATATCTTAAAAATTCTTCGAACAAACTTGCATAGCTTGTTCCACAATGAAATTAAAATTTATTGCCTTAGATAAGGCTGGAGAAGAAGAAGAGTGGCTTCGATAATTTTGAAGGATATATCTTTATGGTTTAAGCCAATGCCCACCATATGCATTCACTATGACAACTAAGTAGTGATTTTTAGGGCACAAATTTTTTTTATATATAATCGTAAGTCAAGACACATTCGTCAAAGATATAATACCGTTAGGCAGTTGCTCTCAAATGGAGTTATCTCAATTGATTTTGTGCCATCAAAAGATAACTTAGCAGATCTATTCACTAAAACTTTGAGTGGAGAGTGTATAAACTGTGCACCGAAGGGAATGGGGTTAAAAGCCTAACCATACCAAGTCAGTTTAATGAAAATTTCACTTAGCGACTGGAGATCCCACAAACTAAATTCAAAGGGAAAAATTATTTGTGACTGACTTTACGAGTAAGCGCTTAGGAGCTTGACTCCTACCCATCCTAGGTGTACTCAAGTGCTTTCTGCAATTAGATTTAGAATATGCTTAATGTTTTTAATGATGCTTATAGCTTGTCATTAAAACATGTGGGGTAATGTAAACTACTCTTAATAGGAGATCACCTATGTGAGTGTAGAGCTGGGGCTGACTGTCTATGGAGACTGTGATTTTTTAAATACACTCTCTGAAATCAAGAATGTCTAGGGCTGAAATGAACATAATCGAGAACTAAAGTTGATTTTGAAAAGTTACTGTGTGAGATATGTTGACTTGGCGTACACAAATAACCAACAGTTTAAAATCTAGTTCGCTGATTGGCCAGTAAGTCCGACAATACTTTTACTACGAAAGGTTCAAGACCTAGTTTATCTTTCCTAATGCAGTTTCTTTTCTAAAGTGTATTTCACTATAGAGTCAGCTTCATAATGTGTTTATTTTCTTGGATCTCCATTCATTATGGGGACTGTTGGAAACTTGAATTAAACCAAGTGAATTTTAAGAAAACTTGAGTTGAATTTTAGGCGTGATCCGTTACTAGAAATGCATGGAAGATGGTTGGAATATGTTCTTCAATTGGGGATAACGTGGTATATTCACATGTTCAATTCTGTTTTCGAATGAATGAAATATTCAAGTCGGAAGTTGACCTAATTCAATAGCTCAAATGGGACCAAAAAGAATAAAAGTTCTTTAGTCCCACATTGAAAATGATGTGGAAAGTTGAGAGGTTTAAATATGAAAAGTTGAGAGCTAAGAGCATGCCTTTAGGGTACTTAGAGTTTTCACGCGCGTTTGAGGGGAAGCCATACCCACACGCGCGGGCCGCCACCGCCACCCTGTCCCAGCACCGGCGCGGGTGCGGGGGCAGCTAGTGGGCCATGGGCGCCCAATCCTTTTTAGACTGGGTTGTGCCCGTAAAGCAACCCGCTCGCTTCAATTTTTGAAGCGGTTGTGGATGCGGGCTCGCCCTTGCCCGACCCAAAGCTTCTGTCCTGTCCTAATGGGCGAAATGGTTCTGTACGAACATTTCCGTTGGGCAACAGACATATTCAAACCGTTCCGTCAGAACCGTTGTGACCATTCTGACGGAACGGTTATAACTTCCCCGAACGGTTGCGCTAAACCGTTGCGACCACTCAGAACTACTATCTGAATATTGTTATAAATAGAGCAGAATTCTACTTTATTTACACACGATGAAATCGAGAAGAAAAAGATTTACTTGAAGAATTCTTCCAATTTTCTATTCTGAATTCCGCTAAATATTTAAGCAAAGATTCTCTGTTTAAACTTTATCTTGGTCCACTTTTATTCCTCCTTAAATTCAATGAAAGATACGGGTTGATTTTTGGTTCGACGAGTATTTGCATTGTGCTTTGCAACTTTCATAAAGGAGTATTGTATCTTAAGACACCAGCGTCCATTATCCTGTAAGCACAGTAACAGGGGACGTAATTGTTATAAGAAAATTCGCTTTACGCGTACCTCACTTTAAATTCTATATATTTGAACTAACATTGTTATTGCTGGAATATTGTTGAATTATTTATATTGAATAAATAATTATTGTATTAATATAAATACGAGACTTATTAATATCAGTCTGATTAGTATTTAAGTAAAGAAAGGAATTGAAAAGTAATTCTTAAATTAAGAAACGTTCTATCGAACGGAAAACTCCCCACCTGATTTTCATCGACCTAATCAATTAGATCGATAGTTCTTGATTGATTGTCAGAAACAACACATCCATCATCCATCCTCACAGGAGGTCTATAGAGATCCATATTGTCATCAACGGTCGCACCCCCATCAATCACATGTAAAGCCTCTTCATTAGTAGCATTACTAGACCCATTGCCACCCCCAACGATCTCTGAAGTAGTTCAAAAAGCTGGCTCCTACCTCCCTCTAGTGTGCACCACATCACCTGCTTCATTAGTGATGGAAGAGATCAGATTTTCGTGCTCTTCTCGCCACCACCTGTTTGGCGAAAAAACTGGAATTTGAATCCCCTTTTCTCAACCATGTAAGTCTTGATTTCTGTTGCCACAAGACTTCTTGCATTCTATGAACATTGTGCCATTCCGCCGTTGCGTTCTCGAAGTTGGGTGTTTTCATCCGTGGTGAGCAGCCGCTGGGCCTCCCTCTGTTGTAGAACAATGCATCCCCGTAATTGTTCTCCTTTGCGAAATAAGTTACCGAATGTATTACGGTTCCATTCACGGAGAGCTTCCTTCACTCGGTTATTTTTAACGGAGAGCTGACCTTGGATCCCCGGTTTGCTAGGATAGCTCCGATCTGACGGCCGCAGTTTCTTTTCCCTTCTCACATAAGTGTAATTATATTAAGTTACACGCACCTCTTTTCATCACACAAAAAATTTGTTTGATGAGATACAAATAAAAATTAATGTGAGTGTTCCTCACAAGGTGTTTAAAAAAAAATTGTGATGAAAAGAGATGTGTTATATAATTAGTTGCACCTACGTATATTATAACTCTACCCGATAAATAATTTTCAAGTTAACAAATATGGCTTGATTTCATTAATGTTTGTATGTTATTTTCCAATGATTGTGGTCTTCTTTTAGCAACTCATTTTCCAAAACTGAGGCTTGGTTTAAGTCATATAATAATACTAGTCTGATTAGAGTTTTCTAAACTGCATGAACGGAGAAATTTCGCTATAATAATATCGTAAATAGGGACACTGAACGTAGTTTAGAAATCACAGGAAAATTTTCGTTATAAGACATTAGGCCAAGAATATTTCTGTTAGATCTCAACACCCAAATTTCTTATGTATGATTTTTGGATCAATGGTCTAACCCCATAACAACATCAATGTGAAGTTACAGTGAAGCAAGCTCCATTTCAGCAGGAAGTACAACTTCATAGAGAACACAAACTCATTCAGAAAGGGACTTCAGTAAGAAATCACATTCTTGCTTCCGTTTTACATATTTACGCATAGATCACCATCTCTTTTGGATCAGTCTGAAAATATTCAATCTTTAAAGTTTATGATAGTCAGAATGAATAAATGTTTTTTTAAGGAAAAGTAAGAATGAATCAATGAAATGATGGAAGTTTTAAATGCTTTTTTCCAACATACCTATGACACTGGCAACTAAATCAAAATGCAGAGATACACTTTGTACAGTGTAGTAGGAGTGAATATATATGCAAGAAATTCATCATCCAAAAATCTGATGCTCATGATCAAGAGAAGATAACATCACAAACCAAAAATCAACATAATTTGCCTTTGTGTATATGTACCATAAAAGTAGACCAAAAAGAAGAAGAAGATTCTATTGTATACTCAAGCTCAAAAATGTTTGTTCACTAAAATAAAATGTTCCTTTATCCAGCATCCTGCACTAAGACAACTTCACTGCCAATTCCTGGCTACAGGAGTTGATACTTCAATGCGAACAGAATAAAGAACTCCAAATGAATATGATAGAGCACCAGGCTGCTCCATGTTTGTATGAATTTCAGAAAGAATGAACTGAACCAGTAACAAAACTGTCGCGTTTAATAAAAATGGAATTCTGATATTGTTACCTGTGGACGAAAAGAATGTTGGCTCCAATGGCAATATGTGTGAATTGGTTTTTTTTGGAGATCCTTTGCAACGGACCAACATTATTCTCGTGCATTTGTTTTCTACGCCTATTAACATTATTCCGAATTTCTTTCATCAGAGTTCTGAATGCAGACCTCCAACCATCACTCCCTGCGCCACTGTTAAGCACCCTCTGCATCATTTTCAGTTCATCCATGCTGGCCTTCTTGAAAAACCCCCGAGTGCATGTTGGATATCCTCAACTGATGTATTTTCACTTATTTCTGATTCATTCTTTTCTATTCCAGTAATATTTACATCAATATTGGGTTCTCACCCTGACGGCTAACTCATGGTTAACTCCAATCTACGTCATACTCTCGGCCTGACAACTAAAAGGAACTGTGGAGACATTGAAAAGAGTCACCCAAAGGGCAAACTCCGACAACTATCAAGTCATTTCGAAAACTGTCGACTCCGCATCCTAACTCTCTCCCTCGGGTCGGGCACAATCAAACAGATTCAGCAAGTCACGCAAGCACGCAGAAAAGACAAGATACAAAATTCAATATGTTTATTAATGTATTTTACAAATGCATTATTACAAAAGATTACAAGTGTGGAGTACAAGCGCTAACAAGCTGTCTACTATCTGTATCTAGTGCTCGGTGCTGATCTAGTCCTGCCAAGAAGCGATGACTACTCAACTCAAAGTGTAAATCTTGATCCTCCTGGAAAGATTTGTGATAGCGGTTGTTCAATTGCACCACTTCCACTTGCAGATCCGTAACCTCGCGCTTGCGACGTTGTAAGCTCTGCTCCAATTGTTGAACCTTCCCTCTAAGTTCGAGCTTTTCTTCAACTCGTGATCGGAGCGAGTTGATTATCGACTGCCTTTCAAGAATAATATCACGCATGCCCGAAGCATTCTCCATCTCCTGCTTCCAGCTTTTCTAGAAGGGCCTCAGAGAGTTCGAGTTTCTCCTTTCTCAGCTCCTTTAAAGCCTCAGATAGCTTGAGCTTTCTCCTTCTTCAGCTCCTTCAGCTGTCGAACCTGCTCTGATCACTTATCCATCCATTTGGACAGCTGGTCCTAGAGGTCGCTCGCCTGAGACCGATGATAATTCAACTTGCGGTCCAGCTGGTGGATAAGACAATCGTGCAGTGTAAGCTCCACACAGAGAGGTAGGTCAGGCATCAATCGGAGTTGACTCCTTGCTACTTTGCCGTGTCAAGCACGCAAGTAGTCGAGTAAAGATCCGGGCTCCTCCCTGAGGCCTAAATTAGGATCTTCGTCTGAGTCTTCGAAGTCGTTGAAGTTGGAGTCATCGAAGATCACCACAGGCTCTTCAATAAATCTGATACCCATGGATCTACTTCTCACCCGACTTGTAACGGTCCCAGATTTCTATAATCTCAATTGACCCAAATGTCTATATTGATCAACAGATCATCAAATTAACCTCCGATATTCTTAAAAATTTTGGCAGCATCTCCTTTGTATATACTGATATGCCCAAATATACATTTTCCACTCACAATAATTTCGGCCTACATCGGCCTACTTATCTTCAATCCAAACATATAAACCAAAATTTATAATCACCCATGCAACCACAAAAGTGTTATGGCTCACAATGATTAACTTATTCTCCAAATAACAATTTTGGCTTGACATCGCCTACTTAAGTGAAAATAAAAGAAACATATGCTCGAGGGTACCCCTCTCAGAATCCACCACATAATACAGATATAACTTTAACTCATCAAAATAATCTAGAGGAACTCTTAGTAAACATCTATCTCAAACTGAAATTTTATACACCCTTCAAATTACTCCAATTACATCACATATTAAGTACATAGAATAAAAATATCATATTAAATACCACTTCTATCTCCACACAGCTAAGCCAGGCACCTGCCTTCCACGCAACCTGAAAACATATGAACTGGAAGGGGGTGAGCTTAAAAGCTCAGTGAGAAGAGTCCAAAAGAGAGATCAATAAATGGTGAAAATAAACAATAAGAAGTGTACCAGGAGATGAGAGCAATCTAGATGAATAAGAGAAGATCGATAACATCTCAGAAGATAAGAATCAAGACAGAATCTCTACAATCCCGGGCACGGTCTGACTCTTATGGTAACCCACTCTCCTTCGGCTTTCTTAGATTACGGTTCCGCATATAATTATAGAGACTGTGAGCTAGTAAAAATATTATCTCAACAACTCATACTTTATGGTCGAGTTTAACTATGTATTTACATCCCATAACCCATGTATTTCATGTACCAAGCACTGGGTGCACCAATCCCATTCTCACTATATTAAACATAATTTATCCATTCAGATAAAACAATCACCACAAACATACTTATATATCACATGGTAGTATCACCCCTTTTTATAAGATTGACATGTCATACTTAATGAGATACATATCATGTATTATTCAAAAGCATATCCAAATCATAAACAGCTTGTGAGATTTCCCGTCTTCTCCCTCCTACCGGCTCCCGCCCGGCCCCTTCCTCCATATAATATCAATATATGAATATCAACACCGTCTTCCCCCCTCCTACCGGCTTTCGCTCGGCCCCTTCCTCCATATAATATCAATATACAAATATCAACACCGTCTTCTCCCCTCCTACCGGCTCCCGCCCGGCCCCTTCCTCCATGTACAACTGGAAGCATCGGATACATGAGCCATACATGCAGATAACAATCAATAAATATATATATCAACGTTCACAGAGCATTAACCAATAGTGATAGTTCGCTTTATAGCTTATCACTTTATTTCGAAGGCATGCATATACAAAAATTTCAAGCTAACACTGTAGTTATCTATTCCATGCATATGGATCGAATTCTGCTTCACAGTACTTATATACAATCTTCTAGATCGTGCTACTTGTATTTATATAGCCCCAATGTGACATACACAGTCAAAGAAACATATCAGTTCTCAGATGCATACACATTTGCTAACACACAGGTTACCCATATTTATGTACTTTATTCAACAACACACTAAGCAATTATTTTGTCATGCTCAATACCCAATATCTAATCATACAATTGGAATTCTCGATTCACACATTCAATATTCTGGTTAATGAAGCAGGATAATTCACCACACTGTGTACTTAGTCTTAACACCCTTGTTAACTAAGGGTAGTTCAATTCTGCTGACCATTCATACTTAATCAAGTCTTGTAGTTGAATAAGATTCTCATTTTTCATACATTTAATATTCGATTGGCATAGTTGACGAATTGTAAATCCATCAAGAGTTAAACGTACTCGACAGTAATAGTTCGCCTCAGGTTACTCGAGGTAACCCTCCATATACATATAAGCCCTGAATGCGTAACGATTTTGTCATAAGTTCATACTAGGATTCAAATCCATGTTCACTCCTGCTGGTTACTCATTCTTCAATTAATTCCGAGTTCTATTACACCATAGATACGATCCTATATATATCAACTACATGCAGTTCCAGTCTAATATTTGGTTACCATGCAGTAGGCATTATCACCTAGCTCAAATTCGTGATTTCAAGGTAAGTTTTGATCTTACCAAAAGTTTATTTCATCGGGCGTAAAGATAATTATACTCGAGAGCTATGAAAAAATCTCCGGTGTATGAAGTAGTCGACACATGATGCTCGGTCAGTATTACTACTAGGTTAAACGGAACAATACCATTGTCCACTTTCTAGTCTACAAATAAGAATTTGCATATACCCATTGCCCTTTATGTGGAGTATGAGAATTCCACTCTCCGAAAGTCTAGTATATGGCCACAGGGTAAAAAGGCTTTACAACTTCAGAATTCCTTTTTAACATGTTTTATATCTAGAGAAACTTCTGTTCATTTTTAAATTATTAAGAGAAATGCCAAGGTCATGAATACTCATACGCAACAGGTATCAAGGTTTAAATGTAGCATCAGGGATTAAATCCACTGTAACATGTCTCACGAAAGCAAGGACCTAAATTCTAGTTAGACATACGACCGTACCTTATATCCATATATATATATATATATATATATATATATATATATATATATATATATATATATATATATATATATATGAGAAAAATGTATATCAGCCCGCGGGCTGAGAGTACTCTCTCAGCCTGCGGTGACGTGGCTCGATTTGTCACCTCACTGACTAGCGGCCCGCTTTTAGGGAGAAGTTAAATTACCAAATACCCCTTATGATAACTTTTCCTTATTGTTTATTATTATTTTTCCCCCCTTTTATTTTGCCGCTCTTTATAGGATATAAATTACTTTTCGCCTTATTTCTTTACCTCTTTTTGTAAGATCTAGTTTCTCCTTTTCAGCGTGGGATAAAATTTTTTTTGAAAATATAAAATCTTTTCAGATCAATCTTTTCAGCCTGCGATAAAATTCTACTTTATAGTTTATTTTTTTTATATATAATGTAGTCAGAGTCTTTGGTCGCATTGTAGATTTAAACTACGACCTTAGTCAAAGACTTTGATCGCAGTGTACATGGTTAAATGCGACCAAGATCGCAGTGTTGTTATTGATAAAGATGGCCAGCAACTGCAATCTAAGATTGCATTACATGGACTGCGACTTTGGTCGCAGTACGTTAAGTAAGTGTTTTCCTTTAGATTAACATGCATAGGACCAAGGTCGACAGTGCTGTTTTGGTTTAAGACTGCCGCCAGCAACTGCGACCAAGGTCGCCGTGTTGTTGTTTTATTAAGTGTTGTTTTGATGCGACTTGGAGTCACTCCGTGAGACGCGACCTGTCATAAAGATTTTATGAGATCTTTTTAACGTCAAGTCTACGTTGACGAACCCGCACCATTCGTTGTTTCCCGAAGCTGTTGTCCATTAAGGCCGACGGTTCTGATTAATGAACCATTAATTATGGTTATTATGGGTTGGCTATAAATATGGCTCACACTCTCCCTTTAACAGCCCATAATTAGACTGTTTTCATTTGAGAGCAATTGCTCTGAGAATTTTCGCCTTCTTCAGAGTCTCTAACAGGGGCCTGCCTCCATGGATGAAGATGACCCTATGCACGAAGATGACCCAGAGCTTGATTGTCCTTTTTCAGGTTCGCTGGGCCTCTGGGAGTATATTTTGGCCGGTGAACTTGATCGATGTTCGTCCACAAGGGAAGAAGTCATGGTCCGCGACGTCCACAGTTTTTTAATACACGGGGACCTCAATAACACCACTGCTCTTATTCAATAAGGGCTCTTTTGATGTTTAATCTTCTTTGTACTGCTATATTGTAACAGTCAATCTTATTGTATAAGAGATCGTTTTTTGTATCATTTTCACATGCTTGGAGATAAATGCCTGGACATAAATAAAAAGACCTAACAATGGCTCTTTTTTTGATGTTTAGTTTTCTTTGTACTGCTATATTGTAACACTCAATCTTATTGTATAAGAGATCGTTTTATATCATTTTCACATGCCTGGAGATAAATGCGTGGACATAAATAAAAAGCATATTTGTTTTTTTAATAAACTACGACCTTTTTGGTCGCAGTCATGCATTGCAAACAAAACAACTTGGACCAGAGACGCAACTGCGACCAAGGTCGCATAAGACTACAGTGCAAACAGAAACAACTGCGACCAGGGTCGACATTGCGAGCAAAAACTGCGACTAAGCAACTGCTGCGGTGACATGTCACCTCGTCGCAGTGTTGTTGTTGATTAAGACTAAAGACCAGCAACTGCGACCAAGATTGCAGATTAATTTTTTAAGACTGCGGCCATCAACTGCGACCAAGGTCGCAGTGTTGTTGTTGATTATTTATAAAGACCACCAACTGCGACCAAGGTCGCAGTGATGTTGTTGATTAAGAGTAAAGACCAGAAACTGCGACCAAGGTCGCTGTGTATTTTATTAAGACTAAACACCAACAACTGCGATCAAGGTCGCAGTTTATTTTATTAAGACTACGGTCAGAAACTGCGACCAAGGCAGCAGTGTTGTTGTTGATTAAGACTAAAGTGCAGCAACTGCGACCAAGGTCGCAGTGTATTTATTAAGTTTGCGTCCATGGTCGCAGTATTTCAACCAATACATAGTAGTAAAAAATGTAATTCACACAATTAGCTTTAGAAAACAGATTTATATATATTTAAAAAGAAAAACAAAATACAATTTTTTTAACTTCTAATCGTCGTCATCACCATCGTAATCAGATTCGTCGTCAAGAGTCATGCTTTCGTCTTCTGTCTCTTCCTCCTCTTCAGGTACAGTCTCATCGTCGCTTTCTTCCTCTTCATGTTTGTGTTTTGGTTCATCAATGAACTCCCAGAAAGGGTCGTCTGTATCAAGCTCAGATTCTGACCCGTAGCGAGACATTGTTTCAGAACTAAACATAAAATCATCATTTGATGATTGGCTTCTTTCCGGTGAAGACGGTGGTGATGGTGAAGACATTTTTTGAATGTATTTTCGGAACAGTGAGAGTAACGAGTTTGAGCAAAAAATAACTTAGTATGTTTTTAATCCTTTGCTCATGACCCTTTATATGTATTTAATCCCGGAATTCCAAAAGGTTTAAGCTCTCGGACCACGTGAATATCTCTCAAATATATTTTCTATCTTTTCCCAAAAATTGTATACTTCCTAGGTGACTGTTCAGTTATCCAAAACAGTTTAAAAGTTAATACACTATAACTTTAAATTACTTTGAACTCCAAAACAGTACATTATTGCGACCAAAGTCGCATTGGGAACTGATAAATGATTAACTGCGACCATAAATTGCATCCGTAGTAGGATTGTGACTATGGTCGCAGTGTTTAAGAGCAGCAGTCGCAGTTTGGATATGTAATTAAAAGAGCTTATAAGTTAATATAGTGAGAAAGAGACCTTACAAAAAAAAATAGAATTAAAAACTTTTAAAAGAAGACAAAATATAATTGAATATCAGAAGATCAGGAAATCCTAATCCTCGTCATTATCACCATCATAAGCAGATTCATCGTCTTCATTCTTCTGCTCTTCCTCTTCATCACTTATTTCCTCATCATCTTGCTGTTTTTGAGGTTTTTTTGTTTCACCGATGAACTCCCAGAATGGATCGTCTCTATCAAGCTCTTCGTCTGACCCGTTGCTAGGAAGCGAGCCTACAGCATCAGAGGACATGCTTTCATCAAGCATGTCTCCGTCAAGTGGCAGAGGAATAATGTCTTCTTCACTAACCCACATGAAAAATTCATTATCATCATGAATAGGAGGATCAGTTAATACAATATTTGATGTAGTGAGATAGTCAAAAGGAGTGAAGTCCAGACTGGTATCAGATTCACTAGAATATCCTAAAGACAAAGGACCGGTGGGGGATTGATTGAAGTTGAATTCTGAGTGTTCAGAGGAAGAAGATGGGGAAGACATGATTCAAGAATGAATTTTTTTTGGAAGTTTTTGAAATCAAATTGAAAAGGAAGAGCAAAAATATAGTTTTTTTAGGTATGAGATAATATACTAGTAACAAGCATTATATAAAGGTGAATATTGTGGGAGAACATGAATAGTAATAATAATTGTTAGAGGTGATGATTGAGTATGTTAAGAAGTGGTAAAAAAAAATTATATTTAATTGAAGATTTATTGCGGGAGAATCCGAAGTACAAATTAACTTTTTATAGAATTGTTTGGCTATATCTTTAGATTACGTATGGTGCACATCTTTCCTTTCTCGAGATTAACATTAGTGCATCTCTTTTTTTCTAGACTGGTGTTGTATCACGGTAGATATAATATTAATTACTTCTTTTACATAAGGCATGAGAAAGAAGATTGCGAATTTGGTCGCAGTACCGAAGGAGGTCGCATTGCTATGCGATAGCATTTTTTGTCTTGTATTCTTTATTCTGTATTAAGTCTGCGACCATGGAATATTTTTTACTTTTGAATGCTAGAAGTCGCAGTCGTCATTTAAAAGGGGTATTTTTGTCATTTTGATTCACGATTGTTTAGGCGGGATTTTTTGATTTTTTTTGGCGCCCACACTCTGCGACCGATGTGTGGCCTATATTCAGCCACGTCCCGCAGGCTGAGAAACTCTCTCAGCCCGCAGGCTGAGATACAGTAAGCCCTATATATATATATATATATATATATATATATATATATATATATATATATATATATATATATATATATATATATATAGAGAGAGAGAGAGAGAGAAATGTATATCAGCCCGCGGGCTGAGAGTATTCTCTCAGCCTGCGGTGACGTGGCTCAATTTGTCACCTCACTGACTTGCGGCCCGCTTTTAGGTAGAAGTTAAATTACCAAATACCCCTTATGATAACTTTTCCTTATTATTTATTATTATTTTTTCCCCCTTTTATTTTTTGCCGCTCTTTATATGATATAAATTACTTTTCACCCTATTTCCTGACCTCTTTTTGAAAGATCTAGTTTCACCTTTTCAGTCTGCGATAAACTTTTTTCTGAAAATATAAAATCTTTTGAGATCAATTTTTTTCTGCAAAATATTTAATGTCGACGTCTGAGCAGTATACCGGCGATCTTAATATGGAAGATATTGCATCTGGTTCTACTTTCTCTCAGAATATTGAAAATCTTGAAGGGTTGACATCTCTGCATGCCGATCAACAGGTTTTAATTGTTTATATCTATTTTAAAAACAATTTCTTAAATATTTAATGTTTTTTCTTTAGACTATGAGGTACTGCGACCGTTTTAATATTCGGTCGCAATCTTATTTGAAAATAATCTCCGGCTGTGAATTCTTTTTTTCTAGGGTATGCGTCTTAGGTCGTAGTCTTTAGTAAGGAGTAATATATATTTCTTCACATACGGATAACTGCGACTTAGGTCATAGTCTTTAGTAAGGAGTAATATAGATTTCTTCACATGCGGATAACTGCGACTTAGATCGCAGTCTTTAGTAAGGAATAATATAGATTTATTCACATACTGATTACTGCGACTTAGGTCACAGTCTTCAATAAGGAGTATTATAGATTTCATGCCGTATGTGAAATCTTATTTTTATTTACTGCGACTTAGGTCGCAGTCTTTAGTAAGAAGTAATATAGATTTCTTCTCATACGGATAACTGCGACCTTGGTCGCAACAGCTGATAAGAAGTAAATTGTTTTCATCTCTTATGCGACCTTGGTCGCATTTATATAACTTATATTTTAGAATACAGTGATATCTAAAAAATATTTATATTCATTTAATTCGTGTAAATTCTTTTTGTAGGATATGAATGCACATGCAGAAATGTCTGGAAGCTCAGATAAGTTTATAGGGAAACAGTTCCTGTCGCATATGGAAGCATACAATTTCTACAATTATTTTGCAAGGAATAGAGGTTTTAGCGTGAGAAGAAAAAGTACAGATAAGTCACGGAAGCCTCCTCATGAGATTATTTGCAGAAGATTTTGCTGCAACAAGGAAGGGCTGAAGAAGTTGTGTGACAAAAGACAAGAGGAGCTTATAGTGCATCGTCGAGTTAACACTAGAGTATCTTATCCTGCTGAGATGCATATCCGTCTTCGTTTATTTTTGGACTCAAGTCGATATTGGGTTATCACAAAATTTGTTGATACTCATTCACATGAATTGTCTAGCCCGGATAAGGTACATCACCATTACTCTCACCAGACTCATCGTTCAACAATTAGCAGAAGCATTATGAGCAATCTGGTTGATGTTGGAATGCGGCCTTCAAATATTTCCCGCGTTGTTAATGCAATGAGCCAGGGAGAAGGCTGTGAAGAAGTGCGCCCTCAATAAATTATTGATTTCACTCGTCAACGTAGAAATAACTGCGGTGATGAGTTTATTGCTATTATCAAATATTTTCAAGAGAAAGCCGAGACCGATCCAGAATTCTTCTTTTCAAGTGAAGTTGATAACGCGGGCACACTTAGAAGCATTTTTTGGGCTGATGGAAGAGCTATTTCCTCGTATCTGAGCTTCTGTGATGTGATCGTTTTTGACACCACATACAGGACTAATCACTTGAGCTTGCCATTTGCTCCATTCACTGGAGTAAATCATCACCGGCAGTCAATTTTGTTCGGCTGTGCAATGCTTGCTGATGAGCAGAGGGATACTTTTGTTTGGTTATTCCAAAAATGGCTCAAGTGCATGCATGGAGTTGAACCGAAGCTGATTATTACTGATCAGGATGCGCAGATTGGTGAGGCCATCAAGATTGTTTTCCCGACGTCTCGGCACCGTTACTGTTTCTGGCATGTACGGAAACATATTGCCGAGCAACAAATCCCAATGGCTAACAAGTATGGAGAAGATATGATCTCCGATTTCCATGCTTGGTACACCTCCCGCGATATAAGCACTTGTGAGGAACGATGGCGTCTGATGAGTGAAAAATATCAGTTAGAAGAAGAAGATGGCAGTTGGTTGATGAAGATGTACAGGCTTCGTGGACATTGGGTTAATGCATATCTCAAGGATGTTTTCTGTGCTGGAATGACAACCAGTCAGAGGTCCGAGAGTATTAATTCCTTCTTTGATGGTTTTGTTAACTCAAACACTAAACTAGTGGAATTTGTTCACCAATATGATAAAGCCGTTGCTTCCCGTCGTGCATCTGAATCTCTTCAAGATTTTAGGGGTTTGAATTCTGTGCCCAATTGTACAACCAATCCATATGAGATACAGGTTTCGAAGTTATATACACCGAAGATTTTTCAGTTGTTCCAAAAGGAATGGGCAGTTGTAATGACACTGTTTTCAGAAGAGGTGGAACAGGACAAACCTGGATCAACATATTTGGTTGGTAATTTTTCAGAATCAAAAGACAGTTGGGAAAATGTCAGTTATGATAAGCGAGAGGAACTTCATGTTTTTTGCAGTTGCTCGTTATTTGAAACAGAGAGTATCCTATGTAGACATATTCTGTGTATTTTGTGGCGCAATCACGTTACACATATACCGGAATCATATATACTTCAGAGATGGAGGTTGGATGCTCGTTACAAAAATGTTGCAATTGAAAATGGCATGAGGCCTTTTCCCAGCCAAGGCACTCCACGGACGGCTAGATTGTGGACAGTTCGTTCAAAATTTAATGCAATTCTGGACATGGTCGCTGATTCTGATGAAAATATTTCAAAGTTGGAGGGAGTTTTGGAAAGTTTTGCCCAAAATACCACTAGAGAATACAGAGCAATGTCAGGAAATGATCATTCATCACATCCTAAGACTGCCGTTGGTTCCAGTGGATCCGTTGTCATATTGCGAGATGGTGAAGAATTGAATATACGTGATCCAATTGGTCCTGTACCAACCAAGGGGAGACCTAGAGCTGCATCCAGGCTTAAGTCTGGTTTTGAAGATTCTATATATCAGAAGGAAGTTAAGCATCGAAGATGTGGTAACTGCCAAGAGCTGGGCCATTACAGGACTGGTTGTCCGTTAATGGTATATTACATTAAACCTGTTAATCATTTTTTTTATAACGATTAATCTTTAAAATTCTTACTATTTATTTTTTTTATTGGCAGAAGAAGTAGGTTTGGGTTGCCTCCATCTCGAAGGAACAAAGTCTTCACTTTTTTATGAAGTGCGACCAGGGTCGCACAGTGTAGAGAGATTAAGTCGCATTCTGACACTGGCGTGTAATTATAATCAGATTTATTATCATTCTTTGATTTCTACTGTATTATTTTTGTATGTACTTGTACTTTAAAGTTCTACTTTATAGTTTAATTTTTTTTGTACATAATGTAGTCAGAGACTTTGGTCGCAGTGTACATGATTAATTGCGACCAAGGTCGCAGTGTTGTTATTGATAAAGATGGCCAGCAACTGCAATCTAGGGTCGCACTACATGTACTGCGACTTAGGTCGCAGTACGTTAGGTAGGTGTTTCCTTTATATTAACACGCATAGCGACCAAGGTCGCAGTGTTGTTGTTGATTAAAACATTGCCGCCATCAACTGCGAACAAGGTCGCATTGTATTTTATTAAGACTTCGGCTATCAACTGTCGCAACCTTCTTTTTAAAATTTTGAGGTGGTGAAGACTTAAGTCGCAGTACGTTAGGTATGTGTTTCCTTAATATTAACACGCATAGCAACCAAGGTCGCAGTGTTATTGTTGATTAAAACATTGCCGCCATCAACTGCGACCAAAGTCGCATTGTATTTTACTAAGGCTGCGGCTATCAACTGCGACCAAAGTCGCAACCTTCTTTTAAATTTTTGAGATGGTGAAGACTTAAGTCGCTGTACGTTAGGTAGGTGTTTCCTTTATATTAACACGCATAGCGACGAAGGTCGCAGTGTTGTTGTTGATTAACACAATTACTGAAGGCATGTTTGTTTCTAACATCAGTACGCAATAGTAAAAGCCAAGTTCTAACAAATGAAGACTGTAAATAATCAATAGAACTTATAATAAATAAATGTATAGAAATGTGTATAAATTAAATCAATACAACAAAAAAATTATGCAATGAATTGCACTTGAAATATTTTTTACATTTATAAAAAAAAAATTGTAGTATATCAATAATTTGTCAACTATCAGTCTTCATATGTCGTATGTCGTATAATGTCTGTTTCTTCATCCCAACTCTTCTCTACATCTGCAAGTATCATGTATGCAAACTCACTTCTTAGTTTCTGTATACCATCAACCGTAACAGCATCAACAGCTGATAGATGATAGCCAGACGCTATGCTTTCCATGTACTTGCTTACATATATAGCGCAATCAACACTGAAATTTCCATAGAGCAATCATTAAATGAAATTAGATTTTGTACCAAAAAAAAGTAGAAAATATGAAATGAAATTAGATGTCAAAAATTTATATACATGTTTGCTTGTTGGGGGCATTTTGCGTATTTTATTTTAATTTTTCTCATTATTTTTTTGAAATGAATCTCAAAAATCTCTAATAATCTTTCTTTCTGCAATGTCAATAGGAACAAAAATTAGTATTAATCAAATTAATCAAAATATTAAATTTCAACTCACCATTATTCTTGCATCTCTTTGGTAAAGCTGTGTTATACTACTTTTTTTGTCAGCTGGGACCAAAGAGTTGTAAAAAATCCACTCTTCTGTGGTGCAATCGAATACCAGTAAGGTCCAGTGAAATCCCTGCTCGTCGGCACTATGTTTGTGATTGATCGGGAAGAACATGTACTGCACGTCAGCTGTCCAGTTTTTCAACAGCTTCTGCTTGATGAAATGACCTTCCAGATCTTCAATTTTATTTACAACACCGTGCTGCGGACAAGAAGAAAAAAATTTAAATCAAATTCAAAATGAATTTAAAATATAACAAAAAATTATAAACTGCGACCTTAGTCGCACTATATTATTTAGTCGCAGTATATGAGTTAGTAGCAGTACATTTTAATTATAAACTGCGACCTTGGTCGCAGCTCCGACCTTGGTCGCAGGTCGCAGCTGTTACATTTTGTCGCAGTACCTGAGTTAGTAGCAATACATTTTAATTATAAACTGCGACCTTGGTCGCAGATCCGACCTTGGTCGCAGGTCGCAGCTGTTACATTTTTGTCGCAGTACCTGAGTCAGTAGCAATACATTTTAATTATAAACTGCGACCTTGGTCGCAGCTCCGACCTTGGTCGCAGGTCGCAGCTGTTACATTTTGTCGCAGTACCTGAGTTAGAAGCAATACATTTTAATTATAAATTGCGACCTTAGTCGCAGTACATGTGTTAGTAGCAGTACATTTTAATTATTCACTGCGACCTTAGTCGCAGTACATGATTTATGCCTACACAGAGATAGAGAATATTAGTAATCTGTTCCAGAGTTGATATTACATTAAACCGTAAAGGAGAAAGTAGATTTTTACCCAAGCTTCGCTTCGGAAGAATATGCTTTTTAATCCTTCTCTTTTCTCAAGATGCTGCATGTAGAAATGAATTACATTTGCATCTAAGTCTCTACTGAACATCAGGTCCTCAATGTCATTCCTTGAAATGATGATTGAATTATTGGTATCCTGATACGCAGTAGAACTGCAAGATATTCAAAACAAAGTTAGTAATTTAATTGTTCTTATATAAATGTATAACAGAAATTTTTTGATATGAATTAACTTACTCAGAGTAGGACTTGTCGAAGAAATGTTTTATAAGAGCTTGTTGATGGGGCTGTAGAATTCTGTATGATGTGGTTTCGGTCAATTCTGTCGATTTTGGCTCAGTGGAGGAAATCTCTTTGTCGCCGAAACCAGCGGTAGAACTCGCAGCCGCAGGCTGTGGAAGAGGATTTTCATTTTTTTCTTCTTCTGTTTTGGATAAACAAAGTCGGAGTCATCGCGATCTCTTTCAGCGCGCTTTCGTTCTTTGACTCCCCTTTCTATTGTTCCTTTAGAGGTTTCCAAAACAGCTTCTTTTGAGGATTGCTTCTGAGGCGGAGTATGTTCTTGAATTTCTTCTTCAGAAGCTCTATCTCTTTGGATTTCTTGAGTCATTTGAGTTAGATTCAGAGAAAAACTTGGAATATCTTCCCTAGTAATAATTAAAACAGACTCAGAACCCATGATTTTATCCTCTTCCAGTTTTTTCTTCTTCTCCTCTTCAGCCTGCTTCTCCATCTGCTCCTTCATTCTTTTGTTCTCCATCTGCGCCTTCCTCCTCTTCTTCTCATTCTCTTCCTCCTCCCTCCTCCTCCTCTCCTGCCCCTTCTCTTCCCTCCTCCTCTTCTCCTTCTCCTGCTCCTCCTTTTCCTCCTCTTCTTCTCCTTCTCCTCTTCTTCCCTCATTCTCCTTTCATTCTCCTGCTCTTCCCTTCTTCTATTCTCCTTCTCCTTCTCCTCCACTTCTCTCCTCCTGTTCTCCTTTTCCTTCTCTTCTTCCCTCTTCTTCTCCTTCTCTTTCTCTTCCTCTTCCTTCTTCCTCCTTTCATTCTCCTCCTCTTCCCTTCTTCTATTCTCCTGTTGCCTTTTTTGGTTTTTCTTCTCTCTTTTTTTCTTCTTTTTAATTTTAATTCAGCCTTGAGTCTTTTCTCAGTCTCCATATTTTCAATCTTTTTTTCAAGCTGAGAAACATAATCTCTCAAGTGCTGATTTGCAGACCTCAATCGTTTTATTTCTGCTGCTTGAACATCCGGTGGAGGTGGCAAATAACCTTCAAAAATTGGTTCTTGCTCACTCGTTTCAGCCGGTTCTGGCTCCTTTTCCGCCGGGATGTCAGCCTCATTACATGTAAGCTAAAAATAAAACAATGAAACAATGATACTGCGACCATGGTCGCAGTTTATTTATGAAATATTTTTGGATAAGAATTCGACCATGGTCGCAGTATGTTTTGTCGTGCATAAATTTATCTGCCAAGACATGCAGCTCAACACTGCGACCATGGTCGCATTTCTGTTGAAAAGGGTATTTTCAAGAGAATGCGACCATGGTCGCACATTATTTGTCAGGCAGAAAACGAACTGCGAAAGTTGCAGCTCAATACTGCGACTATGGTCGCATTTTATTTGTACTATACATAAAAAGAAGTTTAACTTACAATATTGCTGTCAATCTTTTTTAGATCAACTTCAAGTAGAGATCTGCCAATATTTTGGAGGTCCCATCTTACTGCGCGTGGGGTTTTTTCCTCCAAACCAGACCTCTGCTCAAAAATAGGTGCCCTCTCACACAGCCAATACTGCAAAAATTAAAAATTAAATTAGTTTCCACAAATTTTCTCAATTTATGGGTAAATTTCATACAATGTTGGCCAAATTTGAGATTTCTACTTACAATAATTTGCACGGAGCATCCTTGCAGCTCGTACGTGGTTTGCCTGAAGATGCCCATTGAGTCAATTAGGAATTGCCAAACAGCTTTTGCCCAGCATATTGTCCTCATTAGTTGCATATTGGCAATCTGTTCCACAATATACCACGGCACCGTGCATTTACTGCCAGAGAAGAAAAGAGTGGCCGACATGTATAGGATGACTAATGTGGTAAAGTCTTGAGCTGCAAGTCTATTTATGTCTCTTATAATTTCCTTCAAAGACATTTGCAGCTCAAATTGTTCATCCTGTGTCACATCTAATATATCCCTCCTCCTTCTCTTGACAAGAAGATTATCCAAAGCATCTTCAATAGATACTTTTGTGATCTTCTTTATATTGGGAAAAAAATATTTTATAACCCCTCTATCTTTCAGCGTACATGTCTTATTCATCACAAAATCTACCCCATTGACAGGTAGACCAAAAGTAAGGGCAACATCCTCTACTGTTAACTCAATCTCTTTGCCCCCCAATTGTAAAGATCCTTGTATTCCTGTCATACTGGTCTAAAATACGCAGTACGGCAACGTTTGATTTTAGAGCTTTCTCAGCCCCAAATTCTTCATTGTAGAACGCCATGAAGATTGGGCCAAATGGGGTATTCTTCATCGCCTCTACGAAATCAGGCTGTATGTACTTTTTAAATTTCTTCATTAACTGGCACATTGGTTTTATGCTTGATCTCAGAGGACGAACCTGTATCTGTTGTTTACCTACGTAGGAAGAAAAATTAAACACTTTAGACCAATGATTATTTAAAAATTATAAGGGAATAAAAAGCATATTTGTTTTTTAATAAACTGCGACCTCGGTCGCAGTCATGCATTGCAAAAAAAAAACAACTAGAACCAGGACTACACTGCAATCTAGGGTCGCACTACATGTACTGCGACCAAGGTCGCACTGCGACCAAGGTCGCATAGGACTACAGTGCAATCAGAACAACTGCGACCAGGGCCAACACTGCGACCAAGGTCGCATAAGACTACAGTTCAAAAAGAAACAACTGCGACACAAGTTTGATAAAAACATTTATTTAAAATAAACTGCGACCTTGGTGAAGACTTGAGACTACAACTCTTATTTAAATAACTGCGACCCCATGTCGTCAGTATGTGAGAAAAAAAAAGTAAATTTCATATACTGCGACCTACGTCGCATTCATCTACAAGGAAAGGTTAAAAAAAAAAAAATTCCAAAGTCGCACAGATCTGAACTGCGACACAGTAAAAATAGAAGTAAATAATAAAAACTTTCAAAAAATAGGACCTTTATCGTCTAAAGTTTGAAAATCTCTTTCGTAATTGCGACCATATTTCCAATATTTAAAAAAAATTTAAAAAAACATGCGACTTCAGAAATAAATCTTGAAAAAATTTAAAACTATTAAAATACACAAAACCCTAAATTTTTTTGAAAATATCAATTTTGTAGTACCTTTTTCGACGGATGATTTCTTAGGCGCCATCAGTTGCAAATATTTTTTTTCAAAAACGGATGAAATTTTTGAAAGAAAAGAACTAATTGGATCAGAACCGCCGGTTGAAGTTTTAGAGCTGTAAATTTTTTTGGAAGACAATTTTTTTACAATAAGATAAAAGGTTGTGATGGAGGGTATTTTCGGAAAATACAATGTTGAGGTGACTGGCATTAAATTGGGCGGGATTTTACAGGATTTTGTCCGCCAAATTTTTAACAGATGTGGGGCGGTGATGTTGCCACGCCCGCAGGCTGAGAAAACTCTCTCAGCCCGCAGGCTGAGGTACAGTAAGCCCATATATATATGTGTGAAACCATACTAATGAAACATTGCCTATAAATACTACTAAAATAGGCAGACTGATACACCTGTGCCCTTGCTCCTAATAAGTTCACGTTCCCATTTTACTGCTGAAGTGACATATCACTTTCAATCCATAAGACTTTAACTATAATTAAGATCATAGTCTTCCTCTGACTATCGTGCTTCCATTCACATTTTCCTCACTCTCCGCTATAACATAATAATTAATGAATATCGCCTACCAGTTATGATAGTTTGCATAGGAATGAACAAGAATCAAGTCGAGCCTGGAATTATCTCCAACATTTAATCCGAACCCTAAAAACTCTAAGTTCTCCATCGCCTTTGTTGGTGGCCATGACCAACACTAATAGTGATCAACTTCCGTTCTTGCACTAGTAATATAACACATGTTTGAATCTTGCTTGGAAGCAACCATTACCAAGTTCATCGAATTCTAGTCATAAATAAGCTGTAAGTACTTGGCGTGCAGGTATGCTATACTTATTACCAAAATTTAGCAGAAGGGATAAGAACATTTCCATTAGATTGCATTTCCCCGATGGAGTTGAACAGAGTAGCAGAAGGATCATAAATATTCAGCTGTCAACTCGTTTACTAAAACATATATGCATAAAAATCACACGGTTCTTGAAGTTATCAAGTGAAACATTCATCTATGGCTTGCACATAAATAAATTCTCATGAACTGTAAACTGCGTAACCTCGACTTAATCATGCTTTTCTCTTTAGATGAAAATTTCCCGCTTGCCGTAAAAATGTAAGCCAAAAGAATTTTCATTAAACAATATTGCGACACTCCTCGCTGGCATATTATTGGTACTTTAATGTAGGACAATTTCTTCACAATCTCAGTCTCACATATATTCTCAACTTAACATACTTCTCCATTTTAAATAAACAATTCTATAATACTATTCCCTTGTCTCTACACATCTTACAGAATTTAGAAGTCTTACATCTCTCAAGGAATCAATTGGCGGAGAAGTACTAGATTTTTCACATGACTTCTCAATTATGCAATAACTACGAGCATCAATCATAGGTCAAAAGAATTTATCTCTAACAAACTATTAGCTTTAAGTGTACAAGGAGCAAGCGCTTGTGTGGCCAAGCGATATATGTGGATACCAAGTGCATCTTAATGTTCTTGATGGAAAACACTCTAAAGAGGATTTTTGCCTAGTAAGCATCGATGCTAAGTTCTTCCTCTTCCATGCTAATTAATTATTTCCAATTTCCTCATCAACAAAATTTGTCGATCAATCCAAATCTCTAGCCACTATATATGATATTATGTATATATATATATATATTTTGATGATGATAACATTAATGTCATCCAAGAACTCAGTTAAATGTAATTGTATGGTGATCTCTAGCACACAAAAATACAAGCACATGATTTATTGCATCTATACTATGCAATTATAATTAAACAACCTTAGAATGTAACCATGATTGCATTCTATCCAAAAAGATAAAACATCAATTTTTGTTAAGGACTTCTAATGACAAATCTTAAATTTTCTTAAGCTCAGCTGGAGAGACAATTTGGCCAAGGAAAAGAAATTTGTGTTGTAAAAATTAGGATCTCCCTTGGAGGTCATGACAATGGGAGAGAAGATTTCAACTCCAAATAATCAAGCCATTACCAATAACTCAAGTCCAAAGAACTCTCCACTAACACAATTAACAGCAAATTTCATTTATAATTTAAGAATAAACATCAAAGGATCTAAATTTGGGATGAATTTTAAATCTGAAATAAAGATAACTCCCTCACCTCATCCGCCGATCGCCGCCTGCCGCGCCGCCGCGGCCCTGGCCGCGCCGCCGCGGCCCTGGCCGCGCCCGGCCACCCCTGGCCGCGGCCGCGCCTCGCCTGCTGCCGCGCGCGTCGCGCGCGCTGCCGCGCGGCCCGCCTGCGCGCCGCGCCCGCGCTACCGAGAGAGAGAGGAATTTGGGAGAGTCTGCGTGAGGGAGAGAGAGGATTTGGGAAAAAGGGGAAAGTTTTGGTGAGAAATAGGTTTATTTCTCCCACTTACCTAATATATACAAATACCTAATTATATTACACATGCCATAAGTGCCACTTGTCCTCATCTCCTATCACTCCACCTACTCCTCTCCACTTACTCTCTCTCTCTCTAAATAATAAAAAATCTTGTATTAGGAAAAGGGGTATTTGCATGTATATACATACCTACACACAAAAATCCCCTATACATGCATGCATGTATTTATACAAGAAATGTTTGCATCCACATAAAGTTTTACACACATAAATTTATAAAAAATTCATCCTATTTATTCCATTAAATTTTCCGTAGAAAATTTAAGATACCCATTTTTACGTGAAGATTTATTCAATCATCACCTCAAATAAATTTTATATAACTTTACCAATCTCCGATTAAAATATTAAATTAAGATATTAAAAATCAGGGTGTTACACGACTTTCAAGACCTGGAGCCCCACATTCATTAGCACCCTGAGTGGGTTCGACTAGGCCTGAGGAGATTCCTCAGGAGACGGGAGTCATGCCTTCTCCTTCTCCTTCAGGGCGACCTGTTGACTGCCCAAAAATTCACAGTGAATACGACATTTCTACAAGAGGAAAGATCCAAAGTGAGCTATATGAATACCTGAAGACAAGGAAAGATATCATTCTCTAGTGTCCTGTGTCGCTCCCCAGTAGGGATTCCCTTGAATTCCTCCATTTCTCGGAGGAAGTCACCATGCCCGAAGGCCACCTCGCTGCCTCCCCTCTTCAGAAGCAAACTCAGCCCAGAGTTCGCCTCTTGAGGCTCCGCAACTATCAACAGAGAGGGGAAGGCTAACTTTGAGGACCCGACAACACTGCCAACCTCGCCGACTCTTGCCACTGCGAGTATAGGCTCTTCACTGGGAGCACAGACCCGAAGGTGTCCTCCGGGGGCACCGCCGCTTATAGGACTTCTACCTCGGAGGTATCCTCTGCGGACATCACATCTCCGAGAACTTCGATCTCGGAGGTTGGGTCATGAGATTCTGGCTGTCCCCATACATTCGGAAGGGCTTTCTGCTCTGCTCGGCCTATCTCCCTCTTCAGGATTAGAGCCTTCGCCTACAGTTGCCATCATCCTCTCCATCTCCTCAACATCGGAGTCATACTCGATCATCAGGCGTCTCTTCTGCAAAACACAAGTGTCATAATCATGAAAGTATAATGTGGAGGGATCCAAAGCCAAATTAAAACTTACTTCCTCCTCTGGAGAAGTTGAGGAGAAGACTCCTCTTACGGTTCCTTACTCTTCGACTGCTCCGCTCGAGCCGGACGCTTTCTGGGTCGCGCCTTAGGCTCTGGAGCGACATCCTTCAATCGGGATTTTGCCTCTCCCACCGAGATGTCACTCGCGAAAGCGCCCTCTTTTCCGGTGGCAGGGGCCTGCAACTCTTCTCCGCCTGACATTGTGGGCCTCGGAACAGTCGAGGGTTAGGAGGGCCTTGTTAGTCTCACATTAAGTGGCCCACTAACCTTTTATTAATAATTAGATTCCATAATTATGGCTAACTGATATTTAATATATGCCCAAATGTAAAGTTACATTTGTATAAAGTTTAATAATCATATGGGATATTAAGGGTCATGATGGGTGGTTTTATCAATATGGTTAGAATTGAAAGATTAGTGAAGAATGAGATTTTGGATAACCTAGACTTCACTGATTTTGGTGTGTGTGTGGATTGCATAAAAGGAAAGCAAACCAAACACACCAAGAAAGGTGCCACAAGAAGCAAAGAGCTTCTTGAGATTATTCATACAGATATTTGCGGACCACTCTCTATTCCATGTTTTACGGGAGAGAGATACTTTATTACCTTTATAGACGATCTGTCTCGTTATGGTTATGTATATCTAATTCATGAAAAGTCTCAAGCTGTTGACATCCTTGAGGTGTTCATTACAGAAGTCGAGAGACAATTAGATAGAAAAGTTAAAATCATGAGATCAGATCGAGGTGGTGAGTATTATAGAAGATACGATGAGTCAGGACAAAATCCTGGCCCATTTGCCAAATTTCTAGAAAAGCATGGCATTTGTGCTCAATACACAATGCCAGGTACGCCTCAGCAGAATGGAGTTGCTGAAAGACGAAACCGGACACTTATTGTAACGGCCCCAGTTTCTAATCAACAAGATTAGGCCTACAACAACATTTATCTCCGTTAACCATAGGTTGAGAAAAATTTTGGCAGCATCATCCTTAATATTCCTTTCTTTCTCACTTACAATAATCAAGATTTCGGCTCGAAGGCCTACTTATATCACCAATAATTTCGGCACCCACGGCCTACTTATCAATCACATACACCAACTCTTTACCACAAATATGTATCATGACTTGTTTCCTTCCATTGCAAACATAGTCTTTTTATCAACATTTCAAGAGTTACATCCAACAATTTGCATTTCCATATTTTGCCATTAGTCCAAAATTTCCAGGCATACATACCTAAGGGATACACAACCCAGAACATAGTATCACATACAAGACAAAGGTCTTAACTGCTACAAGGATAAAATATACATCAAGTACAACTTAACATATTCTTCAATAAAGGCTCCCATAGGGTCTATCCTACACATATAAGATCATATAGTAAAACCAAAATGATACAACAATACGTCCTGCCATCCATGACTTAGCCTTTCATAAGAGGGGTCCCTTACCTTTATCCAAACCTGAAAAGATGTAAAGAAATTCTAATGAGCTCGACAGCTCAATGAGAAAACCATATCATAGGGGATTAGTACAATGATTTCATAAGGTACACAATTAAGAAGAAGTAATATAGGGTGGTTCTTATAAACGACAGTTTGTTCAAGTTGCATTATTCATTACAAGCTCCATACAAATATGGTCTACATGCCTACTTTACCATAGGTTGCATCTAGCAATATCAAGATACAGAGATATAAAGTATGCGCATGTGTAATGTTTTCATGGGTGAGTCCACTCACATCAACTAGGTTCGTTGTATACATAAGGTGATAACTTAATTTAACACAAGCATTAATAAACATAAATGCAACTTAACAGTCAATTATGAATATCATTCAATCTGAAATGAATTTCCCCGTCTTCCACCTCCTACCACCGGCTCCCGCACGGCCCCTTCCTCCTTATATATATAATATATGTAGATACATAAAGTTTCCCCGTCTTCCCCCCTCCTACCGGCTCCCGCACGGCCCCTTCCTCCTTATGTATATATATATAGATATCAATTCCCCGTCTTCCCCCCTCCTACCGGCTCCCGCACGGCCCCTTCCTCCTTAACACAAAAATACATCATGCAGTGCTAATATACAATATGCACAACAAGCACTTGAAACCAATTTACGTATCATGTCCGAAATAATATGCAACAATGAAAGAAAGATTATATGTATCTGGGATTCACCCCACACCATAAGAACATCATGATCACGTCACATTCATTCCATATGAACATATGCATTATTCCATAATTTACCAATACTTAACAAAATATTGCATTGTAGAAAGGGGTATTTTCCCCGAGCACCTTATTGAACAAGGAACATGTGAATCAAGTTAATTGGTCGCCTATTGTGGAGTGCTACTCGTACAAGTTCTCGACCTTACATAATGCACCATCATAATATTGAATAGGAAAAATAGCGAATTAAGGTATCAAATTGGTTCACTTAGGCTCATTATTACGTTAGAACATATCTCTTTACACATGCATTTCACATCTAGTTAATATAGCATCACCATTACTATGCAACACCCATTGAATCTCTTTTAACATAAGCATACTTATCAAAACAGCGAATCATATAGGTTAAGTACCCTTATTTGAGTTTACATAGTGAGCTAGACATGTATATTACACATTCAAATTGTCACAACATGATGTATGGGCATAAAGACTAGGTAAAACTCCTTATATTTTCATCTAGTATGAATATGTCACAAAAACAATAGCCACTACCCAAGAACAGAAATTTCTACCCTTGAGAGTCATCTACAAAATTTCAAATTATTATTTTTCAACTTTGGATCAAGGATTTTAACCCTAAGAGTTAGGTTTACTCACAAAGTTACCAAACTCTGGAACAGAGGATTGGGCGACAAGGGAAAGCTGATTTAGGCTGCCAGAACTTCTCTACGACTTGTCAGGAAGCTCCTCCTCCAAAATCAGCCCTCTCCTCCCTGGAATTGCCGCGGAATCCCAAATATTGCCGCGGCTCCGCGGCAAAGTGGCAGAGTCCCGCGTGCAGTCGCGGCTCTGCCTGCTGTGAGCCTGAGCTCCTGACTTCCCTCCCGTGGATTTTTGCTTCAGAGCTAATAGGCGTAGAGATTTGGGCTAGAAGAGGTTGCTCTAGCTTCAACTCTTAGATTTTCTAAGGATGAGGTGAAATGGGCGAATTTTTGGCTTCAATTTCTTCTCACTAACAAGGAAAATTTTCAGAATTTGGGAGAATTCTCTCCAGAATTTTTGAGTGAAGAAGGTGAAGAGGCAAGCTTGGTCAACCCCTTGGAATTGCAAGACTTAGGTGGTGCATTCTCATGATGCCACAAGGCCAAGGGCTCTCTCTCAAGGTGCCACATGGAAGCCCAACTTCCAAAGGTCATTAGCCCACTTAATCCCTCCCTTTAATACACACTTACCTCTAAAAAGGTTATTAGGATAAGCATGATGATTACATAACATTAGCCCCTTTAATTTTCCCCGTAATACATACTTACACTAAAAAGTTATTAGGATAAGCTTGGTGATTAAGGGGGGTATGATGGATTAGGTTAACATTTTCTTTTACCATTACCTAAGTCATAATTTGCCCAAAATACATGCACATGAGTACATGTTAAACATTTTTGGTCACCCCAAAAATCAAATAATTAAACAAAAACATTTAAAAGGGAAAGTGGGTCTATAAGTTAAGTTTAATTTGTTGACATAAAATTATGGGGTGACTACTTCTTTAACCAAACTTCTTAATATTTAAATTGAGGGGAAATTATGTACCATAAAAATTGGTTGTTACATTCTCCCCTCCTAAAAGAGAGCTTCGTCCCCGAAGCCTGACGTACCTTGGAAAAGTTGCGGGTAGTTCTGCATCATCTCTTCCTCTGATTCCCAGGTAGCTTCCTCAATTTCTTTACTTCTCCATAAAACCTTCACTAAAGGGATTGCTTTGTTTCGCAGTTGTTTCTCCTTCCTGTCAAGGATTTGAACCGGCTCTACCGTACATGACAAGTCATCTTGGAGCTGCAGTGGTGAGTATCTAAGAACATGGCTCGGATCTGGTACATACTTCCTCAATTGGGACACATGAAATACGTCATGTATTTTCTCAATCTCTGGTGGTAAAGCTAACCGATATGCCAGAGGTCCAATCCTTTCCAGTATTTCAAAGGGTCCAAAATATCGGGGGTCTAACTTATTCCGTTTGCCACCCCGTACCATCCCTTTTATTGGTGATACCTTCAAGAAAACTTTGTCGCCTTCTGCAAACTCCAAAGGTCTTCGGCGCCGATCCGCATATGCCTTCTGTCTACTCTGGGCCGCCTTCATTCTCTTCCTTATCATCCGGATCTTCTCTGTTGTATCTACCACTATATCGGCTCCGAATAATGTTCGGTCTCCAATTTCTTCCCAGCAAATCGGAGATCTACACTTCCTGCCGTACAGGGCTTCGAATGGAGGCATTCCAATAGTAGATTGATAACTATTGTTATATGCAAACTCCACTAATGATAGGTATCTTCCCAATTTCCCCGAAATCCAACACGCATGCTCTCAGCATGTCTTCTAATATTTGTATAGTTCTTTCTGATTGTCCGTCGGTTTGCGGATGAGCAGCCGTACTTGGGTGTAGCTTGGTGCCCAGAGCTTGGGACAGACTGATCCATAGCCTTGACTGAAACCGAGGGTCGCGATCTGACACAATCGTCTCAGGGACTCCATGAATCCTGACTATCTCTCTGAGGTAAATCTGGGCTAATCTATCCATCGAATAGTTTATTCGTATGGGCAGAAAATGAGCAGACTTGGTAAGTCGGTCGACTATCACCCAGATGGCATCATAACCTTGAGGGGATCTAGGGAGTCCTGTAACAAAATCCATAGTAATATTACTCCACTTCCATTCAGGGATTTGTAGAGGCATGAGGAGTCCAGGAGGCTTCTTATGTTCAGCCTTAACTTGTTGGCATATCAAACATCTCTGTACAAAATTTGCTATGTCCTTTTTCATTCCTTCCCACCAAAAGTTTGCCTGCAAATCCTGATACATCTTGGTTGTTCCAGGATGTGCGGTGTATGGAGTGCAATGGGCTTCAGTTAGAATTCGCTCCTTGAGTTTAAAATCTGGCGGTATAACTATTCGGTTTCCCTTCCTCAGCAACTCCCTGGAAATGATAAATTCTTGGGTTTCACCTCTTTGCACTTTCTCAAAATTTTTAGCTGTCTGATCATCTTTCCTTTGAGCTTCCTTGATTTCTTCATAGAGATCGAAACCAATACTAATTTGATTTATATGGTTCCCTCCACCCCGGGGCCCTCTAATGTGAATTTCAAGTTGCATTCTTTCCATCTCCTTTATCAACTCCGATTGCTGTGTTAACAGTGCTGCCAAGGATCCCCCAGACTTCCGGCTCAGAGCATCGGCCACCATATTGGCCTTTCCAGGGTGATAATGAATGTCCAAGTCATAGTCCTTCATCAACTCCAACCATCGTCTTTGGCGCATATTCAGTTCCTTTTGGGTGAAAATATATTTCAGACTTTTGTGATCTGTGTAAATATCACATGATACTCCATAAAGGTAGTGTCGCCAAATTTTCAAGGCAAAAATGACTGCAGCCAACTCAAGATCATGGGTAGGGTAATTTTTCTCATGGTTCCTTAGTTGTCTAGAAGCATATGCAATTACTCTCCCATTTTGCATCAATACACACCCCAGGCCTGACTTTGATGCATCACTGAAAACAACATAACCTTCGTTTCCAATGGGCATGGCTAGGATTGGAGCTGATGTCAACTTATCTTTTAGTTCTTGAAAGCTCTTCTGCTGATCATCTCCCCAATGGAATTTGAGGCCTTTCTTCGTTAACTGGGATAAGGGTGCAGCTATTTTAGAAAATCCTTCTACAAATCTCCGGTAATAACCAGCCAATCCTAGGAAGCTTCGCACCTCAGTGACATTGGTTGGTTGAGGCCATCCCTTTATCGTCTCTATCTTCGCGGGGTCCACTGATATTCCTTCTTCATTTATGATGTGACCCAAGAACCCAACTTCCTTCAGCCAGAACTCACACTTCTTAAGCTTTGCATAAAGTTGCTTCTCCCTCAATAACTGTAATACTATCCTCAAGTGTTTTTCATGATCCTCTTTGCTCTTTGAATAGATTAGTATATCATCAATGAACACAACTACGAACTGATCTAGATATGGCTGGAAAATTCTATTCATCAAATCCATAAATGCTGCTGGAGCATTGGTCAAGCCAAATGGCATTACCAAAAATTCATAATGGCCATATCTGGTCCGAAAGGCAGTCTTAGAAACATCTTCCGGTGTGATCTTTAATTGGTGATATCCAGACCTTAGGTCTATCTTAGAAAATATGCTGGCACCCTGGAGTTGATCAAATAGGTCATCAATCCTCGGTAATGGATATCGATTCTTGATTGTGACCTTATTCAGCTCTCGATAGTCTATACACAGCCTCATGCTCCCATCCTTCTTCTTAACCAATAATACCGGAGCACCCCAAGGTGATACACTCGGCCGAATGAAACCGAGGCTTAGCAACTCTTGCAATTGGTCCTTCAATTCATTCATTTCTGCGGGTGCCATCCTATAAGGTGCCCTGGATATGGGACTTGTCCCAGGTAGAAGGTTGATGGAAAATTCTACTTCTCTATCTGGGGGTAAGCCGGGTAGATCCTCCGGAAAAACATCAGGATAGTCTCTTGCAACTTCTATGTTTTCAATCTTAATCTTCATGTCTTCTTTACCAATAAGGGTTGCCAAAAAGCCTTGACACCCTTGCCTCAACAACTTAGTGGCCTTTAAGGCAGAAATAACTGGAGTGCTGATTTTATTCTTCATCCCTTCATAAACTCTTTCGGGAGTCCCTTCCAATTTAAAAATTATCTTCTTCTGATAACAATCTACATGAACCCGATATGTGGACAACCAGTCCATTCCTAGAATGATGTCAAACTCCATTTCTCCTAGCTTGATCAGGTCTGCCTGTGTATTTATCTCACCTATGATGATTTTACATCCCTTATAACACTCGCTAGTGGTCACTCTGGCGCCTACAGGGGTTGACACCACTAGTTGATAGTTCAAGGGTTCAGATTCCATGTTAATAGTTGCAGCAAAAGACGAAGAGATAAAAGAGTGTGTAGCACCGGGATCAAATAGTACTCGAGCAACATTATCGGATACATAGACGGTACCTTCCACTACGGCATTGGATGCTCGAGCCTCCTGCTGAGTGATTGCATTCATCCTTCCCTGAACTCTTGGTTGTTGTACAGATGCTTGTGTCATGGCCGAGCGAGTTCTGTTGAAAGTTTGACGATAAGCGGTAGCTGGTCCTCCTGTTGTAGGGGCGATTCCCATGGTTGGTCTTCCCGTCCCTCTGCTAACTCCTGGGTTTCCATGTAAGTTCGGGCAGTCCCTCCTCATGTGACCCATTCTTCCGCAGAAAAAGCATTGCTTACCGGTGGCGCAACTACCGGTGTGAATTTGGTTGCACCTCGGACACCGCTGGTTTCCTGCGAAGTTGGAGCGTTGGGAGGGCATTGGTGATGTTGAATGGGGTAATCCCCTATGCTTGGGCCATGTGTTCATCTTGCTTCCCTGGGTGGGCATGATGGAAGATCCCGTGCTTCTGTCGGGCCTCAAGGACTGAGCCCCAAAACTCGGTGCATTGCTATACCGGGGGCGCTTCATATAGGGCAGTTCCCTGGTCCTCATCTCTTGATTCTCCTGCATATCCCTTTCAATTTCCATTGCCTTCTCTACAGCTTGACTGTACACTTGCAGTTGGAAAGGGATCAGCTTACTCCTGATCTCCGGCCTCAAACCTCTAACGAACCTCTTCGTCCTATCTTCCTCCTCGGACACCAACTTCTCAGCATACCTGGACAGCTGAGTGAATTTAGCTTCGTATTGACTCACTGTCCATTGCTCCTGCTTCAGCTCTTGGAATTCCATCGCAAGTCGGTCCTTCACTACTCCAGGGATGTATTTTTCATTGAACTTTGCAACTAAGAAGTTCCAAGAGATCTCCCTTCCCAAGTTCTTAGCTCCTCCTTTTACCATCTCCCACCAGCGCTCGGCCTCTCCTTGGAACATGAAAGAAGCGAATGATACTCGCTGGGTCTCAGTACATTCCATAACATCCAGTATCTTTTCAATTTGTCGGAGCCATTCTTCCGCTTGGATAGGGTCAACTCCTCCTCTGAAAGCTGGTGGGTTGAGCTTTTGAAATTGTTCAAGAGCTCTGCGGGGGTTGTTCACGCTTGCCAACTGCAACAGCCAATCCGGGATTCTGTCCGGCACTCCCTGATTAGCATTAGACTGCCCACTCAGAATTTCTTGGCTTGCCGGGGGATGGACGCTCCCAATTGCGCTGTGCAATGGGACGTTGCCCTCCGAGTTGGCATCGGATGGAGGAAAATTCAAATCCATCTAATACCTAGAAGAATAGTTGCACATAATCAAAGGTAACTTAATGATAACAAGTAGAATAATTCACAAACAAAACACTGATTTCATTTATGCATAAAGCGTTTTCATAACAACATATACATTAGCATGGCTGCATTCGTTCAAACATACCGATGCAGTCAAAAAGGGATACAGGTTCATACATGTAACTATTGGTGACCACTTTCCTTACAAAAAAAAATATATATATATCCTCATGTGAATCGACATTCCTTTACTTCAAAAACAAAAACGACAAAAACAAAAATGCCACCCAACTAAACTCCTATCAAGGAGTGATGTTGGATCCCGAGGAGCTCTCCTCCTGGTCTTCCCTCACAGGTTCCTCTTCTGGATCCTCTTCTTCTATTGGCTCTTCTTCTACCGGTTCTTCTTCTTCTGGTCCTTCTTCCATTGGTTCTTCTTCTACTGGTTCTTCTTCCTCTTCCTCCAGTACAGTATCAAAATCACATCCCCAATTTTCATTATCATCGTACAGGTCCATATCTTCCACCCAGCAAGAATTCCACCAAATACCCCCAACGAAAATCCTCCCGTCAGGGTTCATCTCTTCATTAGGTAGGACTCCCAAGTCCTCAGTTACTGGTGCGTCTCTAATGGCACTTTCTGCCTCATTTATGTCATCCGCCTCATCTTGCCCCATGTGAATCCCTGCATCTAAATCATCTGGGGAACCCTTAAGAATGACATTTGGATCGGTCTCGTCAGATTCAAACTCCCAGTCCATTGGGTCCGCTATCCAACTTAAACTTTCCGACTCCGGACCGTCAGACGATGATCCAGACACCTCAGAATCTCCCATCTGTAGAAGTAAGACATTTATATTAGCTGATGTGCCTTCCAATTCTCCCCAAAGCAATAATTTGCATGAATATAAAATCAAGATATGCTAGTAATTCACCACTTACATAACCATGCCGGTCCTTCATAAATTTCTCTTATGCATAACTGTCCTACTAATAGGTTTTGACCCCGACTTATGTGATATTTTGATTGTTCTCCCTTTCCGGTGTCCCATAACACTGAAATTTCTTACAGAAGGGCCCGCACCCCTTGCAAGATCCATTTGAACTAAGGTATGCGGGTACCCACATTCAAATGTGGAGAACAGTTAAATATCCTACATTTCAGGGCCAAATACTCTAAAACTATACCATCATCCTCATACCCCACCTCTAATTTACTCTAGTACCCATTTACATGACTTCATAGTCAGTCCTACATTCTACATCTATCTAGGCTAACCTTGCCTAAACCATGCTCTGATACCAATTGTAACGGCCCCAGTTTCTAATCAACAAGATTAGGCCTACAACAACATTTATCTCCGTTAACCATAGGTTGAGAAAAATTTTGGCAGCATCATCCTTAATATTCCTTTCTTTCTCACTTACAATAATCAAGATTTCGGCTCGAAGGCCTACTTATATCACCAATAATTTCGGCACCCACGGCCTACTTATCAATCACATACACCAACTCTTTACCACAAATATGTATCATGACTTGTTTCCTTCCATTGCAAACATAGTCTTTATATCAACATTTCAAGAGTTACATCCAACAATTTGCATTTCCATATTTTGTCATTAGTCCAAAATTTCCAGGCATACATACCTAAGGGATACACAACCCAGAACATAGTATCACATACAAGACAAAGGTCTTAACTGCTACAAGGATAAAATATACATCAAGTACAACTTAACATATTCTTCAATAAAGGCTCCCATAGGGTCTATCCTACACATATAAGATCATATAGCAAAACCAAAATGATACAACAATACGTCCTGCCATCCATGACTTAGCCTTTCATAAGAGGGGTCCCTTACCTTTATCCAAACCTGAAAAGATGTAAAGAAATTCTAATGAGCTCGACAGCTCAATGAGAAAACCATATCATAGGGGATTAGTACAATGATTTCATAAGGTACACAATTAAGAAGAAGTAATATAGGGTGGTTCTTATAAACGACAGTTTGTTCAAGTTGCATTATTCATTACAAGCTCCATACAAATATGGTCTACATGCCTACTTTACCATATGTTGCATCTAGCAATATCAAGATACAGAGATATAAAGTATGCGCATGTGTAATGTTTTCATGGGTGAGTCCACTCACATCAACTAGGTTCGTTGTATACATAAGGTGATAACTTAATTTAACACAAGCATTAATAAACATAAATGCAACTTAACAGTCAATTATGAATATCATTCAATCTGAAATGAATTTCCCCGTCTTCCACCTCCTACCGGCTCCCGCACGGCCCCTTCCTCCTTATATATATAATATATGTAGATACATAAAGTTTCCCCGTCTTCCCCCCTCCTACCGGCTCCCGCACGGCCCCTTCCTCCTTATGTATATATATATAGATATCAATTCCCCGTCTTCCCCCCTCCTACCGGCTCCCGCACGGCCCCTTCCTCCTTAACACAAAAATACATCATGCAGTGCTAATATACAATATGCACAACAAGCACTTGAAACCAATTTACGTATCATGTCCGAAATAATATGCAACAATGAAAGAAAGATTATATGTATCTGGGATTCACCCCACACCATAAGAACATCATGATCACGTCACATTCATTCCATATGAACATATGCATTATTCCATAATTTACCAATACTTAACAAAATATTGCATTGTAGAAAGGGGTATTTTCCCCGAGCACCTTATTGAACAAGGAACATGTGAATCAAGTTAATTGGTCGCCTATTGTGGAGTGCTACTCGTACAAGTTCTCGACCTTACATAATGCACCATCATAATATTGAATAGGAAAAACAGCGAATTAAGGTATCAAATTGGTTCACTTAGGCTCATTATTACGTTAGAACATATCTCTTTACACATGCATTTCACATCTAGTTAATATAGCATCACCATTACTATGCAACACCCATTGAATCTCTTTTAACGTAAGCATACTTATCAAAACAGCGAATCATATAGGTTAAGTACCCTTATTTGAGTTTACATAGTGAGCTAGACATGTATATTACACATTCAAATTGTCACAACATGATGTATGGGCATAAAGACTAGGTAAAACTCCTTATATTTTCATCTAGTATGAATATGTCACAAAAACAATAGCCACTACCCAAGAACAGAAATTTCTACCCTTGAGAGTCATCTACAAAATTTCAAATTATTATTTTTCAACTTTGGATCAAGGATTTTAACCCTAAGAGTTAGGTTTACTCACAAAGTTACCAAACTCTGGAACAGAGGATTGGGCGACAAGGGAAAGCTGATTTAGGCTGCCAGAACTTCTCTACGACTTGTCAGGAAGCTCCTCCTCCAAAATCAGCCCTCTCCTCCCTGGAATTGCCGCGGAATCCCAAATATTGCCGCGGCTCCGCGGCAAAGTGGCAGAGTCCCGCGTGCAGTCGCGGCTCTGCCTGCTGTGAGCCTGAGCTCCTGACTTCCCTCCCGTGGATTTTTGCTTCAGAGCTAATAGGCGTAGAGATTTGGGCTAGAAGAGGTTGCTCTAGCTTCAACTCTTAGATTTTCTAAGGATGAGGTGAAATGGGCGAATTTTTGGCTTCAATTTCTTCTCACTAACAAGGAAAATTTTCAGAATTTGGGAGAATTCTCTCCAGAATTTTTGAGTGAAGAAGGTGAAGAGGCAAGCTTGGTCAACCCCTTGGAATTGCAAGACTTAGGTGGTGCATTCTCATGATGCCACAAGGCCAAGGGCTCTCTCTCAAGGTGCCACATGGAAGCCCAACTTCCAAAGGTCATTAGCCCACTTAATCCCTCCCTTTAATACACACTTACCTCTAAAAAGGTTATTAGGATAAGCATGATGATTACATAACATTAGCCCCTTTAATTTTCCCCCTAATACATACTTACACTAAAAAGTTATTAGGATAAGCTTGGTGATTAAGGGGGGTATGATGGATTAGGTTAACATTTTCTTTTACCATTACCTAAGTCATAATTTGCCCAAAATACATGCACATGAGTACATGTTAAACATTTTTGGTCACCCCAAAAATCAAATAATTAAACAAAAACATTTAAAAGGGAAAGTGGGTCTATAAGTTAAGTTTAATTTGTTGACATAAAATTATGGGGTGACTACTTCTTTAACCAAACTTCTTAATATTTAAATTGAGGGGAAATTATGTACCATAAAAATTTGGTTGTTACACTTATGGATATGGTTAGGAGCATGATGAGCTTCTCTAATGTACCTAATTCATTGTGGAATGAAGCCTTAAAGACTGCTATGTATATCTTGAACAGGGTTCCTAGTAAGGCAGTCTCAACAACTCCTTTCGAGTTGTGGACTGGTAGGAAACCTAGTTTAAGACATTTACATGTTTGGGGTTGTCCAGCAGAGGCTAGAATATATAATCCACAAGAAAAGAAATTAGACTCCAGGATCATATCTGGGTATTTCATTGGTTATCCAGATAAGTCTAAAGGGTACAAATTCTATTATCCTAACCATAGTATCAGAATGTTGAAACTGGTAATGCCAGATTCCTTGAGAATGGTGAAATTAGTGGGAGTGATGAATCTAGAAAGGTAGATCTTGAAGTGATAAGGGTAAATATCCCAATACCCTTTTCTTCAAGAGAAATTGTTGTCCCTCAGCTTGATCATCAAGCTGAGTCACCAGAACAACATAATGATAATGGTTCACCACTTCACGAGGATATCGCCATTGAAAATGTTGTAGAACCACCACAACCGGCAGCTTAGAGGAGATCTCAAAGGGAAAGAAGATCTGCCATTTCAGATGATTATGTGGTGTATCTACAGGAATCTGATTTCGATATTGGGATTAATAAAGATCCAGTTTCATTTTCACAAGCCATTGAAAGTAACGATTCTAGCAAATGGATTGATGCTATGAATGATGAGTTGAAATCTATGGACCAAAACAAAGTTTGGGATCTCGTCGAATTGCCTAGTAACTGTAAGAAAGTCGGGTGTAAATGGGTCTTTAAGACCAAGCGCGACTCCAAAGGCAATATCGAACGATATAAAGCCAGACTTGTGGCTAAAGGTTTCACTCAGAAAGAAGGCATTGATTATAAAGAAATCTTCTCTCCAGTATCAAAGAAGGATTCTTTTAGAATCATCATGGCCCTTGTAGTTCATTATGACTTAGAGTTACATCAAATTGATGTTAAAACAGCTTTTCTGAATGGAAATTTGGATGAGGAAATATACATGGAGCAACCTGAAGGGTTCGCAAAGCAAGGAAAAGAACACTTGGCTTGCAAATTAAAGAAATCCATATACGGACTAAAACAAGCTTCCAGGCAATGGTATATAACGTTTAATGATACCATTACCTCATTCGGATTTAAAGAAAACACTGTTGATCAGTGTATATATCTGAAGATCAGTGGGAGCAAGTTTATCTTTTTGGTTCTGTATGTGGATGATATTTTGTTAGCCAGTAGTGATGTTGGTTTACTGTATGAAACCAAAGACTATCTTACCAAGAACTTTAAGATGGTTGATATGGGTGAGGCAGCTTATGTCATTGGCATAGAGATCTTCAGGGATAGATCTCGAGGATTGTTAGGACTGTCTCAGAAAGGTTATATCAATCGAGTCTTGGAAAGATTTCATATGGAACTTTGCTCAGCCAGTTGTGCACCCATCATGAAGGGTGACAAATTAAGTGGGAGTCAGTGTCCAAGAAATGACTTAGAAAAGGCACAAATGCAGAAAATTCCGTATGCGTCAGCAGTTGGGAGCTTGATGTATGCACATACTTGTACCAGGCCAGATATCAGTTTTACTGTTGGAATGTTAGGAAGATACCAGAGTAATCCAGGGATAGAGCATTGGAAATTGGCAAAGAAAGTGATGCGGTATCTTTAAGGGATGAAGGATCATATGCTCACATATAGGAGATCTGATAAGTTGGAAGTGATCGGTTATTCGGATTCAGATTTTGCTGGTTGCCCAGATAGCAGAAAGTCTACCTCAGGCTTTATATTCATGCTAGCAGGTGGGGCAATCTCGTGGAAGAGTGTAAAGCAGTCTATCACTGCTTCGTCCACGATGGAGGCTGAGTTCATAGCATGTTCGAGGCCACGAATCATGCATTATGGTTACGCAATTTCATTTCAGCACTTGGTGTAGTTGATTCTATTGCCAGGCCGCTGAAGATATTTTGTGATAATACAGCAGCCGTTTTCTTCTCTAAGAATGGTAAGTACTCTAGTGGTTCCAGACACATGGAACTTAAGTACTTAGTCGTTAGAGAAAGAGTTGAGAAACAACGAGTGTCAATTGAGAATATAAGTACCACTCTAATGGTTGCTGATCCATTGACCAAGGGATTACCTCCAAAGATATTCAAAGAACATGTTATTAGAATGGGTCTTTTGAGTAATCTGTAATGTATGTTTGATGCTTATGTAATTGACATTATTACGCAATGAAAGTTTGTTTCTATATTTCCTGTTATCCAATAATGTGTGCACATATTATGTATGGATGTTTGTTAAACAGGAAAAGTCTTGACAAGACTAATTACAGGGGTCATTTTGGTTATAGACTCTATTAGTGATGGTTATCAATGTTGTGGTACGTAGAAGGGAGTATGACATAGATGTTGTATAACCGCTATGACTCACATTGGTGGTCCAAGCTAATTGCAGTATTACAGTATATCATTTTTTTTGGGCTTATCAGTTATTGTTTTTTAAATTCGTGATCACGTGTCAAAGTTTTTCAGTATGGAATCCAATGGAGTCAAAATGTTTTAAAATGAGTCTTTCTATTTGTTTTCTAAAGTTGTACTATAATCGGCTAGTGGTCCAAGTGGGAGAATGTTAGTCTCACATTAAGTGGCCCACTAACCTTTTATTAATAATTGGATTCCATAATTATGGCTAACTGATATTTAATATATGCCCAAATATAAAGTTACATTTGTATAAAGTTTAATAATCATATGGGATATTAAGGGCCATGATGGGTGGTTTTATCAATATGGTTATTTGCAATTGTGGACCCTCTTCTCTCCTCTTGAATAGAAAAAAACAAACCTTTCCATTTTTTGGGGAATCCATCAGTTTACAGTGAATTGGGGTTTGTGAAAAGAAAAGGAGACAGAGAGAAGAAAGGAGTTTGCATTAGGGTTTTGCAAGAATCAAAGAAAGGGATCGAAGATCTTTCTCAATCTTTCAATGGCTTCAGGTATGTATTATTTGTGTATTTATTCTTGAGATGTATGGATTCTTGATGAATTGGGTTATTTAATCTTCATGAATATTTAGGTTTTAATACTAACAGGCCTTTGCAAAGTCCAGCAGCCAGCTCCAGTTCCAACAACTTATAAACCTTCTCCTGCATCTTTTGGGGATCGTCGCTCCCCGGTAGGGAGCGGACCTCTATTTCACACTACATAGACACACCCACAATCCTTGACTGAGGCAGCCTCCTGATTATTCACATATATTGCATTTTTTGGTCACATTTTCATAATAATATTTAATTAAACTCTGTTATTTAGCTATTTTATTGTCTAATGGTGTGCAAGTTATAATTAATGGAGAAAGAGATGAAAAAACCAAGTATATATCAAATAATTCAGATTTTCAAAGATAAGATTCTCTAGCTCAAGATTAACGAGGATATTCTAAAGATCTAAAAAATCTAGAGGCAACCTTAGCAGAAGAAATAAAGACAACTTAACAGGGAGATCACACGCACAAAGCGGTGATCCAACGACCAAGGAAAGAGTAAAATAAAAAAATGAGAAGAGAAAATAAGAAGGAAATAAGTTGCGGGCTTGGATAACTAAGTAAAATTCCAAAATTAATCTGGGCCAGTGTCTGGCCGCATAAAGTCAATATGGGCCAACAGGTACCGGCCCATTTCTTTACTATATAAGCGTTAAAGATAAACCTCTTGAGAGACTCCTCAAACCCTACCGTCGCCTCAGATTGCCACGCATTCGCGTCTCCCGCGCCGGCTAGGGTTTACTTCTTTGTTTCTTCTCTTGCAATCATGGTGAGATTTTCTCCTAAAATTTCACAGATTTTCATCAAGATCTCGATATATCTCTGAGATTCAATCATCTCTCTTTTGAACTCCATTGTTGCAGGCGGACGTTGAGACCGATGTTGCGGGCCAGCCCAAGAGGAGAACATTCAGGAAGTTCAGCTTCCGTGGCGTTGATCTCGATCAGCTCCTTGACATGTTCACCGACGAGCTAGTCAAGCTCTTCACAGCTCGCGCTCGCAGAAGGTAACTGGATCCGATTCCGATCCGATTAGATTCTCTCTCTTTCGAAATCCGAAACCCTATGTATCTCTCGATTGTAAATTGATGAATTTTTTGTAAATCTGTTGGCAGGTTCCAGCGCGGATTGAAGAGGAAGCCCATGGCTCTGATCAAGAAGCTGAGGAAGGCGGTAAGATCATCTCACTATCGGTTCAATGTTCTAATTTTCGTGCAAATGGAATTCTTATGGTTCAAATTTCGTGGCCTTTTTTATTGGTTTTACTGATTTTACTTGTAATGGCACGAGTAGAAGTTTGCTGGAATTTGTTATTTTAGCTATTTAAGTTAGTTGCATTGTCCGGCATTGTTTTCTGAATATTCTGATTATGTGAATTTGCTGACTGCTAATAGACAGTCGAGTCTGACATAGGATTTGCTTTGAGATGGCAAGGTTGTGCAATTGCCTGATAATACACATTAGGATCAAACACCATTTCTTAAAATGAACTGAAATTTATATGGAAACTAAATGTAAAACATGGATGGTAAATTCATGGGTTTTACAGGGGATATGATTGGACACGATGATGTAAATATAATGTACAGATATATTTTTTGATCTCACAAGGTAACTGGTATTTATATTACAAATTTTTATATGTAAGACTAATTTTGTTGTATATTTACATCTAAGCTACAGCTTATGATTCTAAGTTATGGTAGTCCTTTTCTTACATCATGGGAAGAATTGACGGATGGCATCAGATGACATATATTCTCATAATTGTAAAAGTAGCTCTCATATACGAGTTAAACTTGGTTATACTAAGATGACACTTTGAGGTGCATTGTATGAAGAGCGTGCCTGCAAATGATGGATGAAATCATGCAAAAAATGGAACATTTTGATATATCTGCTAGTTTTGACAGTCTGGTGTTATTGTTCATTATGTTTATGCTTGAATATGTTGAAACTTTGATTTGTTCACTCTTCTTGACCTAGACCGTTCTCCAGTCATACATGGTTGCGTTGATCATTCCCCTCTTTTTATTGAAGTACCAGGCATTTAATACTGGTGGATGTTCAGTTTGAATGTTTGCAATCCCACAATGTAACAAGGGGCTAACAAATATATCACTCAGCTTGTATATATTGAAAAATGATGGCCCCTTTCCGGTGTCAACATACATGTGTATACATTATTTTAAATATCAGCCGATATACCGATATATCGGCCGAGATATCGGTATTTTATTAAATGATAGGATAAGTACAAAAATTTATCGGATATCGTTTTGGACCGATATGGGCCGATATATCGCCACCTGGCTGATATATCGGCCGGTATCCGAAATGAAATATTCGATATATCAGCCGATATAATTACTTATTTGGATAATTATTATTTTTTTTGCCTGAGATCATTTTATTTTGTTCTATATTCATTGTGGTATTTCAATGATGTTTTTATATAATGTTTGGATAATAACTTATTTTTTTAATAATGTCTTATGTGTATTGACTATTGATATATTAACTGGTATTTAATACCATATCACGTTATATCACCCGCTATGCGGTATCCGGGATATAATTTGTCGACTGGGTATCACCGATATCTGATATTTAAAACACTGTGTGTATAATAATTGCTGAAAAACCAAGTCATTTTGAGTCCAACTTATAGATAATATAATTTCCTTCCTATCTTATCGAATTTTGAGGAAACTTGCTCTTCAAAATGTGATGCAAGAGTTACGAGATACTTAGTGAATTGAGAGGTAGGAAAGAGTAAAAGCAAATTGAATAAGTATATAAGACGAAGAAATAAGTGAAGCATCTGTATTATGGACTGAAGAGAAAATAATAAAGAGAAAAAGGAGTCAGTCCTGCATTTTACATTGTAAATTGCGAGCTGAGACAGTCC